>JAJPCS010021093.1:0-11004 GCA_021164005.1 Willisornis vidua nigrigula | reverse complement strand
GCCGTGCCCAGTCCCTCCCGGCCACCACCAGGGTCTGGTTTCCGGCACTCACCAAACTCTGTCGCCCGCAGAGGGGATGGGAGGAAGTGGCTCTGCTGCAGGATATGCCCCGGGGCTGGGGAAACACTTGTCACCTCGCAGGTTCTGCCCCCTCGGCCACATCCCTCCCAAACCCACTGCGTCTCTGCAGCGCCCATCCCCGGTGGAATTCCCAGGCTCCCGATCATCCCTGAGACATTTTCCCGTGCCTCAGTTTCTCCTCCTGCAGCTGCAAGATTGAATATCCCCATCCCTGGGGTCTCCAGCGGCGGCACAGGATGGGGTCAGAGCCTTTGTTGCAGGGATTATCCCGGACATCCTCTTGCTCCCTGTCACCTCTGATACATCACCATCCTGCATCTCACTGCCCCTGGACATCATCCCGCTGATTCCAGGACCAAATTCCCAGCAGCGGCACCGGGCAGGAGCCAGCCCCGGAGGGTGCAGGGTTAGGCAGGTACTGACGCTGCTGGAGAAGGATGAGGCAGGAATTTGGCTTCTGGGGACCGAGGGGAAACTTGGGGGTAATTTTCTTAGTAAAGGGCATTGTTCCTGTTTTCATTCTTAAAATGAACATGAGGGCACCGGGCACCCACGGGGGCTAAATTTGGGCTCAAGGAAAACCAAAAATACTCCCCCCACCCCGGAGGAATTTGCATCTCGCTGCTGCTCGAAGGCAGCGCGGGGCTGAGCTGGTTCAGAGAGGCATGAATGCAAACCACAGGGCTCCCGGGCCGGGCCGGCCACCTGCCACCCACCCGGGGGACCCCCGGCCCGGGGCCGCATCCGCCACCCACCTGCAGCCACCCCCGGTGGGAAGGGAAGGAGGCACATCCCTGGTCCCGCCTCCCTCGTACCCCGGAGTGGAGCGATGCTGGTGAGCCCCCTGGTAGCCCATCCAGGCTCCCACCGTGCAAAAGCCCCTTCCTGTCCCACAGCCAGGGCACCACAAGCACCTTGTCCCCCCCAAAACTGTGGCCGGGTCCCCTGTCACCAGCAGTGTCCTCTGAGTCAGGGCGGGCAGGGGAAACCGAGTCACAGGGAGCAGGCAGAGCCAGTGGTCGGTTTGGGGAGCTCAGCCCCCACCAGGGAGGGTCCCAACCCCCGTCCCCCCATGCCACAACTCCTCACCCTGTGCCCCAGCGCTGTCACCCTCCTCCTTCCTGCCCCAAACCGCCCGGCGCTCTCAGGCGGCTGCCATGCTCCACCCTGGGCAGCCCCGCTCTGGGGGAGCCCCACGTGGGGAAGGAGGGGAGAAGGGGAGGTCACGGCGACCCCTTTTCCTGAGCACCCTCAAAACCCTCTCCCCAGCTGGTGGGACGAATCCTGAGCAGCGCTGGGAGGATGCTCAGCACCTCCAAACCACTGGACCCTGCGGGAAAGAGGACACCCAGGGGTGTTAAAGGTGGGCACCCCTTCCCCAGCGCTGCCAGGGCCAGGCCTGGGCCAGCCAGGGGTGACAAGTCGGTGGCAGCTCCGGGGGGGTCAGGGACCGGCGGGGGGGCCGAGCAGACGGCTCCTTAATCTCGGGGAAGGAAGCGGCTCTGGTTACGGAGCTGCCCTCGGTGTAAAAGGAGAGCGACAGGAAGAAATGTCATTAACATCGTTCCAGCCGCTGCCATCCAAAACCCTCCTGGTGCGGAGCCCCGCGCCGCCGACACCCGTGCCCCCCGTGCCCCCCGTGCCCCCCGTGCCCCCCGTGCCCCCTGTGCCCCCTGTGCCCCCTGCACCACTGCCACTGTCACTGCTGCCACCAGCCCCACGGGGGCCCTGACATTGGGTGGCACGGTGGTTCCCTCCAGGAGATGCCACCAAAGTCCCCTCCCTGGGGTGCTCCCACTCCAAGCCCCAGCACCCGGAGCGCCGGCACTCAGAGGTGGCAGGTCACTGGTCCCGCCTGTGGGACCGATGCTGTCCCCTGTCCCCCGGAGACTGATCTGCGGTTTGGCTCCGGTGCCTCCTCCTTTTCCTCACCCTGGCCATGGGAGCCTGTGTGGGGGGTGGCAGCGTCCCACCGTGTCCCCGTCTTGTGTCACCGTGTCCCAGGTGCCACCACGCCTGGGGCAGAAACGCCAGGGAGGATCAATGGCTGTGTGGGTGTGTGTGTGGGCTGGGGTGTGTGTGAGTGTGCAAGAGGGCTGGGGTGTGTGGGTGGGTGTGCAAGGAAACCTGTGTGTGCGTGAGGGGGCACGAGTGTGTGAGGGGACACGGGTGTGATGGGAGACACGGGGGCGAGAGGGGACATGGGTGACAGAGGGGACACGGGTGTGCAAGGGGACTGGGAGGTCAGAGGGCACCAGTGTGTGCACGGGTGTGCAATGGGGTGTGAGAGGGAGCTGGTGTGTGCACAGGGACGGCTGTGAGTGTGCCAGGCCGCCAGCGAGGCCGCAGCTGCGCCCGTGCCCGTGTGCGCTCACCGGGCCCGCCGTGCGCACGGGGGTCGGCGGAACCCCCCCCCTCCAGCACCCGCCGGGCCGGGGGGACTCCGTTTCACCCCCCGCCGCCGTGCCCGGCCCCTCGCCCCGCTCCTGTACGAGGAGATTTGCTTCAGCGGGAGCCGCATCCTCGGCGAAGAGCCGCGGCTCCCTGGGGAGCGCCGGGGGGCTGCAGCCCCTGTCCGGCCGGCTTAGCGTGACGGGGGCGCGGGGGGCTCGGGGCCGACGCCCCCGGCCCTTCCTCTTCGTCAGCGGGAGGCGAAGGCCGGGGAGTGATGTGCGCTGCCCGGGCGGGGGGACGGCGGGCGAGACACGGGCTACAGCTTCTGACAACACGCGGCCCCCGCGGGCACACGCGTGTGCGGGATGGCCCGCCCCGCTGCCAGCGCCCTCCCGAGAGCCCCTCCCCGGCCAGGGAGGGGGCCCGCGGGCTCGGTGACACGGGTGACGCGGGGACAAGGGGGCCCGGACCCCTCTGGGATGGGGATGAGGATGCTCCTGCCCAGCGGAGAGATGGAGATGTTGATCCTGCCCCACAGGGGCAAATCTTTCCCCACTGGGATCGATCCTGCCCCACAAGGGCAATTCTCCTTTTTAGGTCCCATCCTGACCCACAGCATCCCATCCAGGTCTGGAAGGTCCTGCCACGCAGGACCCTTTTCTATCCCATAAAGTCCAATCCTGCAGGGTCTGATCCTGCCCTATAGAGTCTATTCCTGCTTTCCAGTCCCCAATTCTGCCCTGTAGGAATCAAGCCTGTCCTATAGGCTCTAATCCTGCTCCACAGGTTCCCATCCTGTGCTGTAGGGTCCTGTCCTGATAGATGGGATCTCATCCTGACTCTGTGGGTTCCGTCCTGCCCCATGGGGTCCCATCCCACTCTGGAAGGCCTCATCCTGCTGCCTGGGGACTGATCATTCCTCATAGGATCCTCTTCTGTTCCCAGTGGTCCCGTCCCATCCTCCAGGGTCCCATCCCACTCTGTGGGGTCCCATCCTGCTCTGTGGACATTGATCATCCCCAGTAGAATCCAATCCTATCCCATGGATTGCTATCCTGTCCGATGCAGTCCGGCAGCACCCGACATGTCTCTGGAGGGTCTTATCCTGCCCTGGGGGGCGGCGCGGGCTGGGGGAGGCAGCTGGAGGCAGGACAGCGGCAGGGACGGACACTCACCGCGTGCCAAGCGGCAGAGCCGGGAGTTAAAAATACCCGTGGGGGCCCTGCCGACGGAAGTGGAGGTGTCGGCACCGGCTGCTGGGGCCGGGGGGGGCCGTACTCGGGTGTCCCGGCCCCCGCCGGGGACCCTCGGACCCAGCGCCGGGCCCCCACCGAGGTGGGCGGCAGCACCGACCGCTGGGTCCGGGCACCCCAAAAACACGGGGCAGGAGGAGCATCCCCGTCACCCACCCCGGTGTGGGGGCACCCCCAGCCCGGCGTGCGCCCCCCGCCACCGCCGCGGCACAAACGAGGGGCCTTCGGGAAATGCAAAGTGACAAATGACGCCCCGCGCGCGTTAATTGATGTGACGCGGGGCTGACACCGCGGTCGCACCCGGGGCCGGAGCGCGGGAACAGGGAAGAAAGGAAAAAAAAATTCCAATCAAATGTTAAAAATAGGTCACGGGGAAGAAGCCGGAGCCGGTTCCATTTCAGCCGCGGGTTAAAAGGAGCCGCCCGGGGGTCCAGCGGCACCGCGTGAGCCCGAGCGGCAGCGGCGGGGGCTGAAAATGAGGGAGAGCTGCGATGGAGATGATGATGGGGATGGGATATGCCATCCACACCACGCGCCTCTGCCGGGCCGCTGGGACCCCAGCCCCAAACTCCACCTGCCTGAGGCTCCACTGACCTCACGGGGCCAGATTGATCCCCCAAACGCCGCTGCCCCAGCCCTGAGCCGCCCCACAGGCGCTGGAAGGTTTCGGGACACCCCCAGTTTGGCCGTGGGATGCAGCGGGGAGGGCCGGGCTGTGGCCCCGGGAGGGGGACGCGGTGCTGGGGGGGCCTCGCCCAGCGGTCCCGGCGGGTCACGGCGAGTTCAGGCCGTCGATGGCCCGCGGGCACCCGCTGGGTGCTGGATTTCGGGCCAGCGGCCAGAGCGGGGCCACCCGCGGGTCGTGTCCGTCAGTGCCACACGTGTCGCCGTGGCCGAGGTGACCCGCAGCGAGAGCTGAGGAGCAGCTCCCCGGGGACACAGGTGGCCCTCACCGCGCTGTCCCCGAGAGCCACACAGGGACCCGGGGACACATTTACTGTCCCTCCCACCGCTGCACCCGCAGCATGACGGAGAATCACCCCTCGCATCCCACCCTGGTGGCAACTGGGGGCAGGGGGTGCCAGGGCACGGGGGGATTTGGGGAGGGGGGTGTTGCCTTCAACTAGACCCCCCCTTTGGATGCTCGATCCGGGTGACCCCGAGTTTAACCCCACTTACGGCGCCGGCAGACGCTGCCCCCGACGCAGATGGGTTGTGACAGCCGAGAAGTCCCCCCGGCGGGCTCTGGCGAGGCGCTGGCCGCGACGGGGGGGTGCGAGCCCCGTGTCACGGCGCGTTGGCTCCGTCACCTCCCCGCAGCGAGACGGCGGGTCCCGCGCGGGGCCGGGGCCGGGCCGGCAGCCCGCGGGTCCCCGGGGGGCCCGGTGGCACTTGTCTCTCCGCAGCAGCCGTGATGGCGCTGGGCACATGGCAGCCGGGGCTCTGTCTGTGTGTGTGTCCCCCCTCTCGCTGTCATTTGAGGCCGCGGCCCCCCCGATGGTTGGGGATGGGGAGGGGGGTCACGGCAGATGGATTTGAGAGGCGATCCCGGCGCGAGGATGAGGAGGGACACTGGGGTAGCTTGGCCGGGAGGGGAGGGGGCACATCCCGCGGCGTGTCCTGGGTGTGAAGGGCAGGATGTCCCTGCGGGTGCCACCACCACCCCCCGCCCCAAGGCTGTGGGGAGCGGGGCCGGGGAGGGCGAGGCACGTGCGAAAACCTTGTGTGTCTCCAGGAAGAGCATCTGCGAGAGGTCAGGCAGCTGCCGGCACACGTGTGGGATGGGGACAGCAGCCAGCGGGGACAGGGCTGGCAGGGCAGGGACAGGGTGACAGGCAGCTGCTGCTGCTGCAGGGCAGGATCACTGCCAGGGGGGCACCCTGCGGGGTGCAGGGAACAGGTAGCCCAGGTGGATTCAGGCACCTGGGAGTGATGTGGGCACCCTGGAATGATGCTGGCACTGGGTATCCAGCTGGATGCAGGTGCCCAGGGGTGACGTGAGGACCCCGGGGTGACGTGGGCACCAAAGTGATGCTGGTACCAGGTACCCAACTTGGACACAGGCACTCAGGGGTGATGCTGGCACCAGGAGCCTTGCTGGATGCAGCTGCCCAGTGTATTTGGGGCCACCCTGGGGTTATATGGGCACTTTGGGGTGATCTGGGCACTCTGAGGTGGTCTGGGCACCAAACACCCCTGGGAAAGAACCAAGATGAGAAGGTGAAGTGCAGCAGCACCAGGTCCTTTGTAGAAAACAAGAGCTGAGCCAAAGAGCCTGTCCCCAAGGGGTGGGCGAAGCCCCCGGTGCCAGCTGAGGTGCCTCCCCCTTGGCAGCCCCTCCATTTCTTATAAACGCCTCTGGCACGGCTCCCCCGTGACACGGCAGCTCTGGGGCTTGTGGTTAAACCCCAGGGCTCCGGCTTTGACTCACACCGGATCCCCAGCACAGAGGGGCCTTTCGGGGCGCCCACGGCTGGAAAGAAACGCTCACCCGGGCAGGAGAGCCGGCGCTTCCTCGCAGAGCCGTTTCCTATAAACCCCGACAGAGGGGACCGGGGCACGAGCTGCCAGCGCGGTCCCTGAGCCGAGCTGGGAGTGCCCCGGAGCCCTCCTGGATCCAGGAGGGAGAATGGGAATTGCTCCACCCTGGTTTGGGCGGCTCGACTTGTGCTTGCAGGTGACCCTCCCCTTGGTGGGTAAAGTTGGAAGGACAAAGAAACGCTCGGAGCAAGAAAGAAGCACAATCTTATTAGACATCAGAGAATCCCCTGCATGCAGCCAGGGGGACCAGGACACTCGCTCCTGCATGGATCAGACTCCAAACAGCCAGCAGCAGAGCAGGAGCACCCCTGGTCCCCGTGTTTCCCCCCACCCCAGCACCCACCTGCAGGGGAAAGCAGGACCTGAGCAGCAACAATTGTTTTGTTTTTCCCCTAAATGCTAAAAACACTGAGAAAAGGGAAAAAAACAACAAACCTGAAAGCTGGAAAAAGAAACCTTAAACCAGCCCGAAATAAGAGGGGGTTTTGGTGGGAAAAACAATGAAATAAAGAAGGTTGTCACGTAGGAAATGGTGAGGTGTGACCTTCTGGCGTGGGGACGTGGGGCACACGGGGGACATGGAGGACATGGGGCACATGGGACATGGGGCACACGGGGGACATGGAGGACATGGGGCACATGGGACGTGGGGCACACGGGGGACATGAGGGACATGGGGCACACGGGGGACATGAGGGACATGGGCTTGTGGGGTGGGTTTGGGGACCGAGGTGGCAGCAATGGGGTGGCATCCCAGGGTGAGGAGCACCCCCAGTCCTGCCCTGGGTGGCATTCCCGTGTGACAGCCCTGTCACCCTGGGGGTGAGGGCGAGACCAAACCCACAGAGTTTCCCCACAGGGCACGGTGGTCCCCAGGGTTGAAGGCAGTGCAGGGAGGGAGGATATTCCCTCATCCTGCTCACTGGAGGTGACAAGGTGCTCAGCCCTGTGACTGCAGATGGCACAGCGATGGGCACCGAGCCTTGTGCCCACCATGAGCATCCCTGGGCGCTGCCAGCACCCCGACCCCTCCCAGCACGGTGACAGACAGCAGGGCAGCCCAGAGGCAGCGGCTCTGGGGGACCCGGACCCCTAAACTCACACGAGCACCATGGGGACACATCAGCACCAGGTGACACATGTCCCGGAGCTCCTCCCGCCCGGCCCAGGTTTTGGGGGGTCCCCGCGGTCCGGGGGGAGCGCAGCAGCCTCCTGAGTCAGCGGCAGCCGCCCCCGGGGGGAAGCGGCTCCGGGACGGTGCCGGGATGAGTAAGGTTTGATATTTATCACGTGATTTCAAAAAAAGAGAGAGAACCCGGTGGGGATGGAGTGGGTGGCGGGAGAGGGTGGGGGCCGGGCACCCCCTGACCGCAGCAAAGCGCCTCCTCCTCCTCCTCCTCCTCCTCCGTCCCGCTGCCTTTAAGACCGAACTGGTGGACGGGCGGAGAAGGAGCTCGGGTCAGGATTCGTCTCCGTGTGGTGCTTTTTGGGACCGTTCCCTGCAGCATCACGTTCCCCTGGGGGTCACCGTGTCCCCCCGGCTCGTCCTCCCCGGCTCAGCCCCCTCACTCTGGGGCTGTCGGTGCCCACCCTGGGGCTCCCCCTGCCCTGGCAGGCGCGGAGATAAGCCGGCGATAACGCGCCGGTAACCGAGCCTATCTCCTTCACACCATCGCCCCCGCAGCACTGGGAACCGGCTTCGCACCCCGCTCGGGGCTGGGCTGGGCTCAGGGAGCAGGGACAGACCCCCCCGCGGCCCCTCCCCGGGCAGAGCGGCCGGAGAACGCCCACAGCTCATCCCGTGGGTGTTCCCTGCCCGGGCCAGCGGCTGGATTTCCATGGGCAGCGGAGTCTGAGGCGTTTCAGCACTTTGGTTGTGTGCCCGCAGCCCCACGGGGTGTGAAAATCACATCAGGGTCCCCCCAGCCCCTCAGCCCATGGGCAGGGAGGCTGTAGGACCTACAATAACACCCAGTGGGTCCCGGCGGTGCTGCTGCTCTTGGGGGTCCCCCTGCATAGGGAAGACACTTCCCCCAGGATACCCAGGAGGATCCCACCCCACCATCATCCCCCCGGACCCCCAGGCCCTGCAAGGGGACCCACATGCCGGGGCTTGGCCGTGTCCCCTGTGCCATCTCGAGGCTGGTGAGTTTGTGGTTTTGCTTCTGATCGTCCCGTTTTGTGTCCCCCACCAGCCCAGTAAACCTGAAACGTGTCACTGGGAATGGGGACAAGGGTGTAGGACACCTGCAATGAGCCCCCCAAATCCTGTCATCCCCGTGGCCACCCCGGTGTCACAAGCTGGCTCTGCCAAGCTTGGCTGTGCCAGCCCCAAGCTCGTCCCCTGTCCCATCCCCAGCCCTGGGGGGGCACCCACAGCCTGGATCCCTCCTCTCCTTCCGCAGGGACCCAGAGAGAGGAGACGGCTTCGCTCCCCGCCGTGGCATTTTGGGCGCTGGAAAGGTTTTATTGGAGTCGGTGGCATCGCAGCGAGGGCGGGTCCCTCTGCCCGGGGGGCGCGGTGCAGGGGGGGGGGTCGCACCCGGCCGAGCCCCCGGGGGTGTGTGGGGGGGTGTGCGCTGTGACACGGGGGGGACATGCAGCGCAGAGCGGCTCAGGGAGGGGGGACAGTGCCGCGGACCCCCCTCTCCCGGCGGCTTTGAGGTAGATTGAACGTGGGGGGACGGGGGGGACGGGGTGGGGGGCTCAGGGTGAGCAGCCACCTGCAGCCCCCCGGCTAAAGCAGGGGGGGCTGGGGGGCATGGAGGGGGCTGCTGGGGGACTGCGTTGTCCCCACACCGGGGTGGGGGGTCAGGGAGAGCCCCGGGGCCACGGAGCCCAGTGCAGTGTGGGGAGGGGGGTCCTTGCTGCTCCTCGGGGGTCGTTTCTCAGCAGCATCGTTGGGGGGAGGGGGGAGAAACTGAGGGGAAGGGGGTGCTTTTAATGTAAAAGAGTGGAAAGACGATTGAACCGGTGGGAGGAGGTGAGGGGGACCAAGAACAAGCAGCTGCCCCCTCCCTGCCCTCCAACCCCAACTCTGATCCCAGGAGCTGGGGAAGGGGCAACCCCTTCCCCTCATCTGCTTCCTGGGGGCCAGATCCAGGATCAGGCCCCTCGGATCCTCCCTGAGATCAAGCAGTGACACCCAAGGGTGCAGAGGACACCCAGGGGCACAGACAGGTCCCCTCCAGCCACCACCTGGGATGGTGTGATCCTGGTACCCCAATTCCAGCATCCAAACTTGGCATGGATGCAGGGATGGGGCGAGGTGGGCATGGAGGAACCCACTTACAGGGGGCTGGGGGGCTCCCGGGGGCTCTGGGGTGGGCTCAGTCTTTCTGTAGCTACTGAAGACTTGGAGGTATTTTGGGAGCTGTGTCGCTCCTGGTGTGTTCTCATGCAGCATCCAAAGGTCGGGAATGGTGGGGGAAGGCTCAGATCTTGCTGTTCTCCAGGTGGGAGTCGATGTGCTTCACCAGGGCATCGTCCGGGTACCCGATGGGGAAGGCCAGCTGGCACAGTGGGCAGCTCCTCACCTCCGAGTCCACCGTCTCCAGCAGCAGCTGTGGGGGCACAGGGTGGTGCTGAGACCCCCAGGGTGGCCACGACCCCCCCATCTCCTCCCTGGAACATTCCCACAGCCGGGAGCAAGCTGGGTGAGAAATGTGGAATCCGAGGCACTAAAACCTGCCTGTGTGGTGGGGGAGGCTCCTTTGATGCTTCTCACCCCCCAACCCACCACAACACCCCCCAGGGTGGGGAGGGGTCTCCAGCAGCAGCTGTGGGGACACAGGGTCTGGCTGAGACCCCCAGGGTGGCCACATTCCCCCATCTCTTCCCTGGAATCCTCCCACTGCCTGCAGGAAGTTGGCTCAGCAACGGGAAATCCAAGGCACTAAACCCTGACTGAGAGGTGTGTTGATGTTTCCCGCCCCTCAACCCACCACAACACCCCCCGGGGGCGTGTGGGGGTCCCACTCACGTTGATGGAGGGCCAGGACTGGGCATGTTCTGCCCGGGCATAGGCAGCGGCCGTCCTGTGCAGGGCATCGGCGTCGGGCACGGGGAAGCCGGCGCAGAAGGAAGCGCAGCGGATGGCCCCGGCCTCGGGGCTGGGCGGGCTGGGCAGTGCCCACTCCTCCTCATCGGACGAGCCCTTCTCAAAGCGCACATGCTCCTCGAAGGGCTCGTGGGCGCTCAGCGGGGCTCCCGCGCCCCCCAGATACACCTCCCCGTAGGGCCGGTGCTTGGGCAGTGTGGAGGCTTCGGGCTGGAGCCAGAGCGAGCGGCTCTGCTGGTACAGGGCCACGTTGGTCACCTCGGAGTAGCTGCGGCGGCCCTGGAAGCCGGCTTTGATGTGGCGGCTGGAGGGTTTGGCGTAGCCCAGCTCCATCCTCTCCCCGGGCAGCCGGTGCGGTGACGCCGAGGTCGGGGACGGGCACGGGGGAGGTGGCGGCGCTGGTGACCGGCGCTGCTGGGCTGGGGACTGGCTGGAGGGGGGCACCGGCGAGCGGCGCTGCTGGGCAGGGGACTGGCAGGGGCCGGGGGCTGGCGAGCGGCGCTGCTGGGCAGGGGACTGGCTGGGGGGGCCCGGTGAGCGGCGTTGGAGGGCGGGGGACTGGCACTGGGGGCGTCCCGGGGGCGCGGGAGAGGGGCACTGAGGGGCGGGCGAGCGGCGCTGCTGGGCTGGGGAGTGGCACTGGGACAGCGGGGAGTGGCACTGGGACAGAGGGGA
>JAJPCS010021068.1:7196-19267 GCA_021164005.1 Willisornis vidua nigrigula | reverse complement strand
CCCCAGACCCCCCTGGCGTGTCCCCCTGTGCCACCACCGCCACCACCACAGCGAATCACGGACCCCAGACCCCTCCAGGTGCTGCCCAGCCCCCTCCCCTGCCCTGTGCCCCCTGTGTGGGGCAGGATGTGGGGCCTGACCCAGGTCCTGTGGGCCTGCAGGACCCCGAGGTGCAGAAACACGCCACGCAGATCCTGCGGAAGATGCTGCAGCAGGAGGAGGCTGAGCTGCAGGTCTGGGGGGGCTTCTCCTGCTTTTCCCACCTCTTTTGTCTCCTTGGAGCAGCTCTTGGAGCTGTTCTGGAAGCACCAAGAGGCTTCAGCCCATCGTGGAATCGTGGGATGGGTTGGGTTGGAAAGGACTGGAAGGTTATCCATGGGCAGGGAAACCTCCCAAAGACCAGGTGGCTCCAGACTGGCCTTGGACACTTCCAGGGGTGGGGAATCCATGGAATAACCTGTGCTAGGGCCTGCCCACCCTCCCAGGGAAGGATTTACCTCATAGTCCCATCTAAACCATCCTGGAATGGTTTGGGGGGAAGGAGATTCCTGAGATCACCCAGACCTTGGGCAGGGACACCTCCCGCTGTCCCAGGTGGCTCCAACCTCTCCTTGGGCACTCCCAGGGATGGGCAATCCATGGAATAACCTGTGCCAGGGCCTGCCCACCCTCCCAGGAAGGATTCATCCCTAATATTCACTTTCTGCCCACATGGAATCATGGAGTGGTTTGTGTTGGGAGGGACCATCTCCTTCCCATCCATGGGACACCTCCCACCATCCCACATCTCTCCATCCCCATCCCACACTCCCAGGGCTGGAGCCTCCACCATTGTCTGGGCCCCCTCCCAGCTGTCCTGGTGGGTGGTGGGACAGGATTGGTGGCTCTGGGGGGGTGTGACAGTGTCCTGGTGTCCCCTCAGCGCTGCCAGGAGTTGTACAACCGGAGCCCCGGCGCGGCCGTGGAGGAGCAGCTGGAGGGTGCCCGGCGCAGGGTGTGCCAACTGCAGCTCAAGATCCGCCAGGAGACGGGCAACAGCCTGGTGGGTGCCCTCAGGGGGCATCCCTGTCCTCCTGGTGCCTGGGAACACCCCCCGGGGGGTGGGATCGCCCTGCCAGGGGGTGGGATTGCCCTGCCAAGGGGTGGGATTGCCCTGCCAGGGGGTGGGATCGCCCTGCCAGGGGGTGGGATCAACCTGCCAGGGGGTGGGATCGCCCTGCCAAGGGGTGGGATTGCCCTCCCAAGTGGTGGGATCACCCTGCCAAGGGGTGGGATCACTCTGTCAAGGATTGGGATCACTCTCCCAAGGTCTGGGATTGCTTTCCCAAGGATTGGGAGCACCCTCCCAAGGGGTGTGATCACCCTCATAGGGATTGGGATCCTCCTTCCCAGTGACCCCAGACCTCTCCTGGGCACCATCCCAATGTTCCCACACCATCCCAGTGTTCCCACACCATCCCAGTGTTCCCACACTTCTCTCCCTGCAGGACTCCAGGCTGAGCAGCGACTCCAGCGTGCCCGGGCTCCGGACAGTGGAAGGTGAGTGCTGCCAGTGGCTGGGACCATCCCGGTGTTCCCTGTCCTGGCTGGGACCATCCCGGTGTTCCCTGTCCTGGCTGGGACCATCCCAGTGTTCCATGACCATCCCAGTGTTCCCTGTCCTGGCTGGGACCATCACAGTGCTCCATGTCCTGGGTGGGACCATCCCAGTGTTCCATGACCATCCCAGTGCTCCATGTCCTGGCTGGGACCATCCCAGTTTTCCATGACCATCCCAGTATTCCATGACCATCCCAGTATTCCATGACCACCCCAGTTTTCCATGTCCTGGCCCCTGGATCAGCCTCTGCTCTGCTCCCAGGACGTCTCTCTGTGGATTCCCAGGATGGAGACAGCGGTTTGGAATCGGGGCCGGAGCGACTCCCGTCCCTGAGTGAGGTGAGAGCGGGAATTCTGCAGCCAGGAGGGGCCATCCCAACTTTTCCTGGGAATCCTTGGCACCTGCTTTTGTATCCCAATGAGCTCTTTGCCACCTGAACCAATGGAATGTGGCCTCAACCTGGAATTCCTTGGGCTCCTCATGTTTAGGGATCCTAATCCTGATGTTTTCCCGGTGGCCTCCCAGGGGTTTGTGCTTTCCAAGCTCCCTGGGTTCACTTTTTATGGATCCTGAGCTGGGAATCCCTCCCTGGTGCCTCATCCCGACATTCCCAGTGTCTCCCATTCCCAGCAGGTCTCCCTGCACCGGAATTCCACCCTCTCCGACCAGGGCCTGGAGAGCCCTCGGACCTCTCCGGTCATCTCGGCGCGGCTTTTCCAGCAGCACCGACGGCAGAGCTCGGACTGTCCCTGCCCCGGCCTGGCAGAGCAGGTGGGGCCCTGGGGAATGGAGGGGATCCCCCCAATCCAGGCTCCTGGCTCCTGATTCCCACCCCTTTCCCATGGGATCCCCCAATTCAGGCTCCTGGCTCCTGATTCCAACCTCTTTCCCATGGGATCCCCCCCAATCCAGGCTCCTGGCTCCTGATTCCAACCCCTTTCCCATGGGATCCCCCAATTCAGGCTCCTGGCTCCTGATTCCAACCTCTTTCCCTGGCTCCTGATTCCCACCCCTTGCCCATGGGATCCCCCTCATTCCGGGCTCTTGGCTCCTCATTCCCACCCTTTTGCTATCTCCTGATTCCCTCCCCTTTCCCTGGCTCCTCATCCCCACATTTCCCTCCTCATTCCCACCCTTTCCCTGCTCCTCATTCCCACCCTTTCCCTCCTCATTCCCTCCCTTTCCCTCCTCATTCCCTCCCTTTCCCTCCTCATTCCCACCCTTTCCCTCCTCATTCCCACCTTTCCCTGCTCCTCATTCCCACCTTTCCCTGCTCCTCATTCCCTGATTTCCCCAGGACCGCCCGGCTCGGCCGCTGATCATCGGCCCGGAGGAGGATTGTGATCCAGGATATTTCAACAACGAGGTAAAGGCTGACAAACCATTCCTTGGATTTTTCTCCCTTTCCTGGACCTGCTGGGCCTTCAAATTCCAGCCAGGAATGTGGATCCAGAGGAGTGAATTCCTTCTTTTCCTTCTTTTCCCTGCCAGTGTGACTCGCTCTTCCAGGACCTGGGCAGGCTGAAGGCGCGTCCGGCACATCTCGGGGTCTTCCTGCGCTACATCTTCTCCCAGGCTGATCCCAGCCCCCTGGTGAGGGGCCCTCTGGAGTCTCCCAGGGAATTCCGGGAATGCTGGAGCCTGGGGAGCCCTCCTGGTGTTCCTGGGGGGCATTCCTGGTGTTCCTGAGGGGCATTCCTGGTGTTCCTGGGGCACCTTCCTGGTGTTCTTTGGGGGCATTCCTGGTGTTCCTGGGGGTTATTCCTGGTGTTCCTGGGGCACATTCTTGGTGTTCCTGGGGCACCTTCCTGGTGTTCCTGAGGGGCATTCCTGGTGTTTCTGGGGGGCATTCCTGGTGTTCCTGGGGGGTATTCCTGGTGTTCCTGGGGTACATTCTTGGTGTTCCTGAGGGAAATTCCTGGTGTTCTGAGGGGCATTCCTGGTGTTCTTTGGGGGCATTCCTGGTGTTCCTGGGGGGTATTCCTGGTGTTCCTGGGGGGCATTCCTGGTGTTTCTGGGGGGTATTCCTGGTGTTCCTGGGGGGCATTCCCAGCCTCTGGCATCGCCCAGCTGGAGATTCCCAAAGCTCCCAGCACCAGTCAGGGGTTTCCCACTGCACAGGGAGGGTGGCACTTCTGTGGGTGACACTCTGTGGGTGACACTTTGTGGTTGGAACTTGTATGAGTGACACTTCCGTGGGTGACATTTGTAGGTGACACTTTGTGGGTGGCACTTCCATGGGTGACACTTCCTTAGGGTGACACTTTGTGGGTGGCACTTCCATGGGTGACACTTCCTTGGGGTGACACTTTGTGGGTGGCACTTCCATGGGTGACACTTCCTTAGGGTGACACTTTGTGGGTGGCATTTCCATGGGTGACACTTCCTTGGGGTGGTACTTCCATGGGTGACTGTTCTGTGGAGTGACTCTTCCTTGGACTGGCACTCCTTGGGGTGACCCTTCCTTGGGGTGACACTTTGTGGGTGGCACTTCCATGGGTGACACTCCTTGAGGTGACACTCCTTGGGGTGGCCCTTCCATGGGGTGACACTTTGTGGGTGACACTCCTTGGGGTGGCCCTTCCATGGGTGACCCTTTCCCTGCTCCCTCCCCACCATTCCTGCCCCTTCCCTGTCCCTGCAGCTTTTCTACCTGTGCTCGGAGGTTTTCCAGCAGATCCCGGCCAAGGATTCCCGAGCTCTGGGCAAGGACATCTGGAACATCTTCCTGGACAGGAGCGCGGTAGGAATTTGGGATCTGAGCTCCCTCAAATCCTGGAGCTCTTGGAATGCCACAGATGGAATTCCAGCATTCCCAGGATCATCTGGGCAGCGTTTTGGGACTGGTTTGGGTGGGTTTGGCCACTGGAAAAGACTTTTTTTGGTGCTGGTTCCTCCTCCAGCACCAGGAGTTGGAGAATTCCAGCTGCCCCCAGGCCTGGAAGCAGGAGAGGAGGTCCTGGAAGGGATAAGAGATCCTGGAAGGGAGGAGGGAGCTCCAGGTGGTCCTGCTGGTGCTCCTGGAGCCCAGAGCCCTCTGGAGCAGATTCCCTGGAAGCAGAAGAGGAGTGATGGGAGTGATGGGATTCCCTGGGAGCAGAAGAGGAGGGTCCTGGAAGGGATAACAGATCCTGGAAGGGAGAAAGGAGCTCCAGGTGGTCCTATTCGTGCTCCTGGAGCCCAGAACCCTCTGGAGCAGATTCCCTGGAAGCAGAGGAAGAGGGTCCTGGAGTCCAGAGCCCTCTTGGAGGGATGGGATTCCCTGGGAGCAGGAGAGGAGGGTCCTGGAAGGGATAACAGATCCTGAAAGGGAGGAGGGAGCTCCAGGTGGTCCCATTGGTGCTTCTGGAGCCCAGAGCCCCCTTTGGAGGGATGGAATTCCCCGGGAGCAGGAGAGGAGGTTCCCAGAGCCCCCTTTGGAGGGAGCAGATTCCCACTGGGAATCTTCCCTGGGGTGCTGGCTGTGTGGCAGCTCCATGGGGCAGGAACTGAGGGCTCCAGCAGCACAATCCCAGCTCCTTCCAGCTGGGAAGAGCTGCCAGTGCTGAGCTGCTCCCTGTTCTCCCTCCCTGTGCAGCCCCTCCGGGTGAAGGTGTCGGAGCAGCTCCTGGCAGAGATCGGTGAGTGCCCTGGGATGCCAGTCCAGGAGGAGGATTTTGGGGATTGGGAGCTCTTGGAGCTCTTGAGGTGGTGTCTCACCAAAATGGGACATGGGTGGCCAGCACTGAGGATTCCCAGGTCTCCCTGAGCATTCCCAGGTGTCCTTGGGCATTCCCAATTTGTCCCTGAGCATTTCCAGGGGGCCCGGGGTGGGTCCCCAGGTGTCCCAGGACATTCCCAGGGGATGTCCAGGTGTCCCAGGGCATTCCCAGGTGTCCCAGGGCATTCCCAGGGGATCCCCAGGTGTCCCAGGGCATTCCCAGGTGTCCCAGGACATTCCCAGGGGATGTCCAGGTGTTCCAGGGCATTCCCACGTGTCCCAGGACATTCCCACGTGTCCCAGGACATTCCCAGGGGATGCCCAGCTGTCCCAGGTGATTCCCAGTTGTCCCAGGACATTCCCAGGGGATGCCCAGCTGTCCCGGGGGCGGTGGGTGACCGGGTGGTCCCTCCCCTGGCAGAGTGGCGGCTCCGGAGCGGGGAGGACGCGCGGGCGGCGCTGCTGGAGGCGCAGGACGTGGTGATGCCCGAGATCCAGGAGCAGATCCAGGACTACAGGTACCATCCTGCCCCACGGCTGGGGGGCACGGGGGCTGCAGTGCCCACAGGACCCAGGGACCCCATAGATCCCATAGGTCACATAGATCCCATAGATTCCAGAGATCCCAGATATCCCATAGACCCCGCAGATCCCATAGATCCCATGGATCCCATAGATCCCATAGACCCCATAGATCCCATAGACCCCATAGATCCCATAGACCCCACAGACCCCACAGACCCCACAGATCCCATAGATCCCATAGACCCCGCAGACCCACAAGCCCCACAGACCCCACAGACCCCATAGATCCCATAGATCCCACAGATCCCACAGATCCCATAGATCCCACAGACCCCATAGATCCCATAGATCCCATAGACCCCACAGACCCCATAGATCCCATAGACCCCCATAGATCCCATAGATCCCATAGGCCCCATAGATCCCATAGACCCCCATAGATCCCATAGATCCCACAGACCCCATAGATCCCATAGATCCCACAGACCCCATAGATCCCATAGACCCCCATAGATCCCATTGATCCCACAGACCCCACAGACCCCATAGATCCCACAGACCCCATAGATCCCATAGACCCCCATAGATCCCATCGATCCCACAGACCCCATAGATCCCATAGACCCCACAGATCCCATAGACCCCACAGATCCCATAGATTCCATAGACCCCACAGACCCCACAGACCCCACAGACCCCATAGATCCCATAGACCCCCCCAGCCCCACACACTGCCCAGCCCCACACACCCCAGAGTGCCCCCCGTGCCACCCTGTGCCCGCAGGACGAAGCGGACGATGGGGCTGGGCAGCCTGTACGGGGAGAACGACCTGCTGGAGCTGGATGGGGACCCACAGCGCGAGCGGCTGGTGGCAGAGAGGCAGCTGGCACAGCTGGGGGACATCCTGTGAGCACCCGGGGCTGGGGTGCCACCCGGGGCTGGGGTGCCACCCGGGCCTGGGGTGCCACCCGGGGCTGGGGTACCCACCCGGGGCTGGGGGACATCCTGTGAGCACCCGGGGCTGGGGTGCCACCCGGGGCTGGGGTGCACAGCTGGGGCTGGGGTGCCCACTTGGGGCTGTGGTGACAGCTGGGGCTGGGGTGTGTCCCCACAAAGCCTCTGATGCCCTCCTGTCTCCCCACAGGTCCAAGTATGAGGAGGACAGGAGGTGAGTGGTGCCAGGGCATGGTAGGAGCACTGGGAATTGGTCTTGGGTTTCTCCCTGTGGATCCTCCCAGCTGTGCCCAGGGTGGGCTCTGTGTCCATGCCCAGGGATGGGATCTGTGTCCATGCCCAGGGTGGGATCTGTGTCCATGCCCAGGATCTGTGCCCATGCCCAGGATCTGTGCCCATGCCCAGGATCTGTGTCCATGCCATGCCCTGCTCTCTTCCAGCTCCCCCATGGCCTTTGCCCTCAGCACCTACATGACCCACATTGGGATCCGGGGCCGGGACCAGCGCCCGCCCGGCACCTCCGAGAAGGTCCCGTCCCTCCCCGACAGGGACAAGTGGCTGCCCTTCTTCCCCAAGGCCAAGAAGGTGGGTGGTGGCTCCCTGGGCAGCCCCAAATCCTGGAATTTCTGAGGCTGGAAAAGCCCTCCAAGGCCACCAAGTCCATTCTGTGTCCCATCCCCACCCTGTCACTCAGTGCCACATCCAGGTGTTCCTTGGACACTTCCAGGGATGGGGATTTAGGCTGGAAAAGCTCTCCAAGGTCATGGAGTCCAAGCTGTGTCCCATCCCCTCCTTGTCACTCAGTGCCACCTCCAGGTGTTCCTTGGACACCTCCAGGGGTGGGGACTCCACCACCTCCCTGGGCAGCCCCTTCCAAGGCCTCCCCACCCTTTCCACAAAGAAATTCCTCCTCATGTCCCACCTGCCCCTCCCCTGGCACAGCCTGAGGCCCTTTGCCCTTGGCCTGTCCCTGTTCCCTGGCAGAAGATCCCACCCTTGCCCTTGGCCTGTCCCTGGTCCCTGGCAGAAGATCCCACCCTTGCCCTGGATCCCTCAGGGATTGCAGAGCCAGAAGGTCCCCCCTGAGCCCCCCCAGCTCCCCCAGGAGTTCTCCAGACCCTCCTCCTGCTGCTCCAGCCCCTCCTGCCCCTGGACACAGCCCTGGCTCAGGGGGACAATCCCTGGCCTGGGATCTCCATTCCAAGATCCATCTCCCCCACACCCTGGAGAGCACCAATCCCACCCCATCCCTTCTCCAGGGGCTCATTCCCACCCAGGGAATGTCGGGGGACATTCCTCACCCTCCTGTGTGTCCCAACAGAGCAGCAGCTCCAAGAAGGACAAGGACTCCCTGGAAGACAAGAAGCGCAACCCCATCCTCAAGTACATTGGGAAGCCCAAAATCTCCTCCCAGAGCAGTGAGTGGCAGGTCCTTCCCGAGGGGCTGGACCCTGGAATGCCTTGGGAACCCCTGGGAATGCCTCGGGAACCCTTGGGAATGGCTTGGGAGCCTCTGGAGTGCCTTAGGAGCCCCTGGAATGCCTTGGGAACCCCTGGGAATGGCTTGGGAACCCCTGGAATGTCTTCAGAATCCCTGAGATGCCTCAGGAACCCCTGAAATGTCTTGGGAACCCCTGGGAATGCTTTGGGAACCCTTGGGAATGCCTCAGGAACACTTGGGAATGGCTTGGGAGCCCCTGGAATGCCTTGGGAGCCCCTGGAATGCCTTGGGAACCCCTGGGAATTCCTTGGGACCCCCTGGAATGTCTTCAGAATCCCTGGGATGCCTCAGGAACCCCTGGAATGTTTTGGGGTCCCCTGGGAATGCCTTGGGAACCTCTGGAGTGCCTTGGGGTCCCCTGGAGTGTCTTGGGAACACCTGGGAATTCCTTGGGACCCCCTGGGAATGCCCCAGCACATCCCTGGGGCTCTGGCAGCCTTGGGGCTATGCCCAATTCCCTGGGAAATCATGGAATTGGGGTTGGAAGGGGCCTTAAAGCTCACCCAGTGCCGTGGGCAGGGACATCTCCCACTGTCCCAGGTGGCTCCAACCTGGCTTTGAACACTTCCAGGGGTGGGGCAGCCACGAATTCCCTGGAAAACCAACCTCACAGGGAAGAGTTTATCCCTACTGTCCAACCCAAAGCTCCTCCCTGTCATCTGACCCCACTCCCCTTGGGAAAAGCCTCTCCAAGAACCTGGTCCAGCCCCAACCAGGCTCTGGATGGAGAACCTTTTCCCAATATCCCACCAAAGCTCCCCTGAAACAGCTCCAGCCATTCCCTGGAGGGATTGAATCCCTGTCTCCCACATTTATCCCCCAAGGCTCAGAGGCTGCTCCCTCTGTCCCCAAAGTGCCACCTCTGGGGGTGGCATCGTGGTGACAACCAAGTGTGTGTGTCCATGTCCCCCCCTCTCCCTGCCCTCCAGCTTTGAGTTCCCATCTTTCCACCTCTCCCTCATTCCCTCCTTTGTTGCTGGAATTCAGGGTTGAGTTGACACCTCATTTTTGTTCTTCCTTCCAGCATTTCATGTCCCTTTGTCCCCTGTTGAAGGTAAAACCCTTTTCTTTTTGGTTTGCCATCCCCCCTTTTTTTCATGTGCTTGGCTTGGACTTTGTGCCCCTTGAGCTGCCCCAGGAACCCCCCCCTGGGCTCTGGGAGAAGGGATGGCTCTTCCCAGGAATTCCAGGAGCATTCCTGGCCATTCCCTGGGTGCTGTTACCCCACCCTGGGCTCACTGGGGGGGTCCTTTCCCTGCTTTTGTCCCAGCAGTCAAACCTGGGAACGTGAGGAACATCATCCAGCACTTTGAGAACAACCAGAATTCCGAGGGGCAGGAGCCCGGCACCCAACGGCTCTCCACAGGGAGCTTCCCAGAGGACCTGCTGGAGTCAGACAGGTGGGGCCAGCCTGGCATTTTGGGGGGCACCAGGGTGGGTTTCATGGGATTCTGGAGCCATGGGATGGGTTGGGTTGGGCAGAGACACCTCCCACCTCTCACAGTCCCAGGTGGCTCCAGCCTGGCCTTGGGCACTCCCAGGGATGGGCAATCCATGGAATAACCTGTGCCAGGGCCTGCCCACCCTCCCAGGGAAGGATTTACCCCCACAGTCCCATCCAAACCATCCTGGAATGGTTTGGGGGGAAGGAGATTCCTGAGATCACCCAGACCTTGGGCAGGGACACCTCCCGCTGTCCCAGGTTGCTCCAACCTCTCCTTGGGCACTTCCAGGGATGGGGAATCCATGGAATAACCTGTGCCAGGGCCTGCCCACCCTCTTAGGGAGGAATTCCATCCCCATATCCCATCAGTCCATGTGAACCCATCCCCTTGTCCTGTCCCTCCAGGCCCTTGGGAATTGTCTCTCCCCAGGTTTCCTGGAGCCCCTTCAGGTCCTGCAAGGCCACAGTTGGGTCCCCCCAAAGCTTCTCCTCTCCAGGCTGGACAATCCCAAGTGTCCCAGCCCTTCCCCACAGCAGAGCTGCTCCAGCCCTCTGGTCACCTCCTGTGGAGCTGCTCCAGCAGCTCCAGGTCCTTCCTGTGCTGGGCCCCCAGGGCTGGAGGCAGCTCTGCAGGTGGGGTCTGACCTGAGGGGGCAGAGGGGCAGCGCCCCCCCTGCCCTGCTGCCCACCTGGGCACCAGCCCAGGGCTGCCCATGGCCATGCCCAGCCTCTGCCCCACCAGCCCCTCCAAGTCCTTCTCCATCTGGATTGATCCAGGGGGTTGTCCCACCAGTCCCACCAAGTTTTTCTCCATCTGGATTGATCCAGGGGGTTGTCCCACCAAGTCCTTCTCCATCTGCTCATCCCCAGCCTGGATTGGTCCCAGGGGTTGTCCCACCAGCCCCTCCAGGTCCTTCTCCATCAACTCATGCCCAGCCTGCATTGATCCAGGGGTTGTCCCACCAAGTCCTTCTCCATCCAAGCCTGGATTGATCCAGGGGTTGTCCCACCAAGTCCTTCTCCATCCAAGCCTGGATTGATCCAGGGATTGTCCCACCAAGTCCTTCTCCATCCAAGCCTGGATTGATCCCGGGGGTTGTCCCAAAACCCTCCTGAGGTGCCCACCTTGCCCCGAGCTGGTGCAGGAGCCTCTGGGTGTGCCCTCCCTGTGCAGGGCCATTCCCAGCAGGCTCAGCCCCTCCCTGGGTGTGTTCCCTCTCCAGCTCCAGGGCCGAGGTCAGGCTGGGGCGCTCCGAGAGCCTGAAGGGTCGGGAGGAGCTGAAGAGGTCCCGGAAGGCCGAGAACGTCCCCAGGTCCCGCAGTGACGTGGACATGGACGCGGCGGCCGAGGCCACCAGACTGCACCAGTCAGCCTCGTCCTCTGCCTCCAGCCTGTCCACCAGGTGGGACCTCCACAGCCAGAGGAGATCTGGGATCCTCTGGAAGGGCTGGGATCATCCAGGGGTGGGCTGGGAATGCTGGAGGGGCTGGGAGAGGAACCACATGGGAGGGGCAGGGAAGGGTTTGGAAACCTCTCCCTTGGGAAGGGTTTGATTGATCCTGGACAAGAGCAGATCAAGGTGGTTCCATCCCTGCTGCTCCTGCAGGACCTCCTGGACAAGATTTTCCATGGAAAACACCAAGGATTGGGATTAATTCCCATTTCTGCCCCCAAAAGATGAACCACATGGGGCAGAGAAGGGTTTGGAAACTGCAGGGTGACCCCCTCCAGAGGGACCAGGGTGGCATTTGGGGACCCCTCCAGAGGGACCAGGGTGGCATCTGGGGACCCCTCCAGAGGGACCAGGGTGGCATTTGGGGACACTGAGGTGACTGTCCCCTCCCTCCCCAGGTCCCTGGAAAATCCCACCCCTCCCTTCACTCCAAAGATGGGCCGCAGGTGAGTGACCCCCAGGTGTCTCCCAAACCTTCCAGGATCATTCCCAGTTTTCCCTCAGAGCAGGAATGTCCCTGCAGGGACACACCAGGGCCGTGCTCCATATTTTTGGGAATTCCCATGAGTTTTCCAGGCTGGAGAGACCCCAAAGGGAAGGAGGGAATTCCATGAGTTTTCCAGGCTGGAGAGACCCCAAGGGATGGAGGGAATTCCCAGGAGTTTTCCAGGCTGGAGAAACCCCAAGGGATGGAGGGAATTCCATGAGTTTTCCAGGCTGGAGAGACCCCAAGGGGATGGAGGGAATTCCCATGAGTTTTCCAGGCTGGACAGACCCCACACGGGGATGGAGGGAATTCCCAGGAGTTTTCCAGGCTGGAGAGACCCCAGAGGGATGGAGGGAATTCCCAGGAGTTTTCCAGGCTGGAGAGACCCCAAAGGGATGGAGGGAA
>JAJPCS010021060.1:0-15238 GCA_021164005.1 Willisornis vidua nigrigula | reverse complement strand
TGGAGCACCCTGAGGGTGAGGAGAGGAGGGGCAGGAGTGGGATGGAGTTGCCTGGAGCACCCTGAGGGTGAGGAGAGAAGGGGCAGGAGTGGGATGGAGGTACCTGAAGCGCCCCAAGAGCGAGGGAGAAGGAGGGCAGAAAGGTGATGAAGGTGTCTGGAGCATCCTGTAACCCTGAGGATGAGGGACAAGATGGGCAGGAAGGGGATGGAGGTGCCTGGAGCACCCCAAGAGCAAGGGAGAAGCAGGAGAGGGAGGTGATTGAGGTGCCTGGTACATCCTGTGACCCCAAGAAGGGGGGCAAGGTTGACAGGGAGGTGGTGGAAGTGCCTGGAGCAACCTGGGAGTGAGGGAGAAGGGGAGCAGGAAGGTGGTGTAGGTGCTTGGAGCACCCACAACCAACATTCCCAACCCTTTTCCCTCGCGGACAGCCACGGGTGCTGGCGATCTCTGCGCCACCTCTGCAGTGGCTCTGCTGCCCCTCTCGGCTGCCCCCCCTAGCTGCCTCCCCCCCCGGGTGCCCCCCCTGGATGCCCCCATGCCCCCCAGCCCCTGAGGCTCAGGGGCACCTCCCCTGTGTCCTGCAGGCCTGAAGGCGCCCACGACCATCACGGTGACGCTGCGGGGGCAGCCGGGCCGCGCGGGCTCCCTGGGCACAGCACAGCCACAGCTGGAGGAGCAGCCCATGCACACACAGGGCCCACAGGTAAGCCAGGACACCTTTCCCCACAGAACCTGCCCATCTCTGCCCACCTGAGCTGTGTGTGCCCCTCACAGCCCGAGGGCAGGCGTGGCTGGGGTGGGGAGGCTGTTCCTGGGCTTGGGAAGGGCCATGTGCTGGTCTGTCTGTGTCAGGGTTGGTTGTGCCATCACAGAGTCATGGACTGGTTTGGGTTGGAAGGACCTCAAAGCTCATCCCATTCCATCCCTTGCCCTGGGCAGGGACACCTTCCACTATCCCAGGTCACTCCAACCTGGTCTTGGACACTCCCAGGGATAGGACAGCCACAGCTCCTCTGGGAATCCCAGCCCAGTCCCTCCCCACCTTCCCAGGGCAGAATCCCTCCCCAGTATCCCACCTAACCCTGCCCACGCTGGTGCTGCAGGTAGGCTTGAAGAGCTGGCATCACCAGGGGAATTGGTACCAAATCCTCAGGTTTTCCTGGCAGAGACAGGTTGTGGTGGCAGGAGGGAATCTCCTTGTGGAGTGTGTCCTGCCTGTCTTCCAGTGGCTGTGCTGTCTGGAGGTTTGAAACTGTATTCCCCTTGGAAATGGTGCTTGTGTCCAATGCCCTGACGTGAGCCTGGGCCCTGTGGGTGTTGGGAATGCTGCACCTTTCCCTTCTGCAGCTCCCCAGTTGCTGCTCCCTCACTGCTGTGCTGTGGAAGCCAGTTTTGAAGTGCTGAGTCCTCCCTTTGCAGGAGGATCACTGACAGCAGGAAAAGCTCTTACTCTTTGGACTCTTGGCCCATTCCAGTCTGAAGAACCCTGGCTGCATTCCTGCTTCCAGGAAGTCCTGGTGTGGCTGAGGAAAAGCACAAAGTGCCAGGTCTGAGAGGGGCTTTTGTTGTGAGCATGGTGGTGTTGGTGCTGCAGCTGGGACCTCTCACCCCCAGATCCTGGGAGTACCAAAGGGGGATTCCCTGCAGGTGTCCCTTAGGCTCCATCCTCAGCCAGTGTCAGTTTGGGGCTGGATCCCTGCACAGGGGTGGGTGGGATGTGCCTCCAGCAAGGCTCAGCTGGGCTCAGGTGGCTGCCCCCTGGTCCAGCTGGACGACACCAGCGTCTCCTCCTCTGGCTGCTTTCCTGGGCATGGGCATGGGGGAGAAACCTGGAATGTGCCTCAGGGAGCTGCAGGAGGCACTGCAGGAAAAGGGCTGCTGACAATGTACCAAGGGGGTAACTGGGGTGGTTTGAGACAGGATTTGCAGGGAGAAAGTAGTTCAGCATCCCGTGGGGATCCAGCTCCAGTTCCCAACAGGGATTAAGAAAAGCTGAGGGTTCCAGAATCACTCCAACTTGGCAGTGTTGCTTTATTATGGACTTTTTTCCCTCTTGCACATGATTTTTCTACTTTTCCTCACACAAATTCAGGTCCTGGGTGAACTGCTGTAGGAGAGGCAGAGCCATCTTCCCTTTGTATCCTCATGGAATGCCGGAATGGTTTGGGTTGGGGAGAGACCTTAAAGGTGTGTCATTCCCAGCCCTGCCAAGGGCAGGGACATCTCCCACTGCAGGTCCATGGAGCTCTGTGGCTTTGCTCCCTGTTGCTGGGCAGGATCATGGAGTGTGTGCTGGGATATATTTAGGGAAGCTTTATCCTCCTGCAGGTGAGGCCTTTGGCTGGAAACTGGGGGAGCACTGAGAGCAGCAGCCAGGGATCCTCTTAGAGCTGACACTGCATCCATCATTGCTGGGAGTTCCCATGAAAATCCTGGGTAGGCTCAGCTTTGGGAGCATCCACATCCTTCTTCTGGTTTCCTTCAGCCCCTGAGCTCAGCCTTGGCACAGGACCCTGAGCTGGTGCCCCTCACAGCCCCCTGAGCCCCTGGGGTGGGTCTGAAGCTCCTCATCCATGTGGGAAACAGCTTTTGTGCTCTTCCCTGAACCCCCAGAGCTGCTGTGCCCTGAGACCCCCCCCCCCAGGGCCCAGGAGGGTGGTGGGACTTGGCACAGAGGGGCTCCAGGGCCAGGGTTTAGGAACAGGTTAATTTTTTAGGTGGTGGGACTTGGCACAGAGGGGCTCCAGGGCCAGGGTTTAGGAACAGGTTAATTTTTTAGGTGGTGGCACTTGGGCCTGGGCATTTGATCCTGAGCAGTGACTTTTCCCCACAATGCTGAGCTTGTGTGTTCAAGGCAGGGCTTAATTGTGTGGCTGGTGCTGAGAGCTGCTTCAAAAGCAAACTGAAAGCTGCCTTTTACAGGAAATGGGGTGAGCTGTGTGTTTTTGGAGCTAATTATAGCCCTGACATCAGCTCCCTGTCCCTCTAGCACAGAGCATTACGTAATCCAGGGCTTCCTGGAACAGATTGGATTTACAAAAGCCTTTGGCGATAATGCTGAGGGCTTAAACTCTTGTGTTTTCAGCAGTAGCCAGAGCTGGTGTTGGTTGTTCCCTCTGAAATTCCAGCTGGGCCTGTGCAGGAAGCAGCAAGCCCACACTTGGATTTAAACCAGGCTGTGCCTGGAGCTGCTGGGCTGCACTTTGAGGGGAAACTTCTCATTCTTTGCCCCTTGGGCATCAGGAGGAGGTGGGACATGGAGGAGTCTCCCAGGGGGGTTGGTGCAAATGCTTCCTGTGAAAGCAGAATGAGTGTTTCTGTGGCTTTACCCTGAAAATACAAGTTAAAACTTCAGCTCCTCTTTTCCAGGAACGGCTCTGAGGGCTGTGTGGGTTCCCCTGGCACTGCGGTGGCATCCTGGGAGCAGCTCTGGGGACTGAGGGGGTGCTGGATCACATCTGTGCCTCCTGCTCAGCAGGGCCTGGAGCTGCAGATCTGGGTGGAGTTGTGGCTGTCCCTCAGAGGGCACAAGGAGAGGTGACTCCAGCCCTTGGGAACAGGCAGGAACACCTTTCCCATCCTGAGGGCTCGCCCTTTCAGCTCCCAGCACCAGGAATATTGGCTACAGCCAAGGCAGCACCACTGAATTGTGGCACGAGGCAGGAAAACCCAGGTGTGATGCTCAGACCTGAGCTGGAGCTGTGCTGGGTGGTGGTGGAGGAGGAAATCAGGCAGGTTGGATCAGAGGAATCCACCCAAAAAGGTGAATATCTGCCGGCAAAGCTGCTTTGGGGTGTGAATTCTGTGAGCACAGGGCTGGGAGGGCCCCAGGAGAGCACAGGGCAAGTAAGAGGAGCTGACCCAGAGGCGTGGGGAGAACCCCTGAGGGGAGGAATTCCCAGGTACTGGGAGCTCTCCACCTTGGGATACAGATCCCAGCTCCCCAGTTGTCCCAGTACTGGACATCTGGCGGCCAGTGGTGCTGTGCTTGTGTATCTTTGTCCAGCCAGAGGGCAGAGCTGCTGGAGGGGAGGATAGTGTGGCTGTTCCAGTTTGTATTGGTGTCACTGGTGCCACTGTTGGGTCTGTGCCATGCGGGAATCATTCCTGAGCTCCTGGTTGTTGCTTTCCTACAGGGAGGAGCAGAGCTGGGTGATGTCCCTGACAGGCACAGGTGGATGGATGGACAGATGGACAGAGCCACCCCATTCCACTCTGGAAAAAGGCAATGAGTGTGTCCATCTCAGCCCAGCCACCACTTCTGTCGGTGCTCCAGAGTCACCACCGTGCTCTCAAACACCAATCCCTCTGGATTTTCCCTCCATTCCTGGGGGTGCTGGAAGGGGCATGAGGTGCCAGGGCAGAGAGGGCTTTGCTGTGGGCACAGCAGTCTGTGACCCCTCATCCCAGATCCTGGAGGGAGCAAAAGGGGGGAATTCCCTGCAGGTGTTCCCTTGGGCTCTGTCCTAATCCAGTGTCTGATCTAGCTGGATCCCTGGATCCAGGGGGAGGACATGAGGTTCAGCAGCCCCTCCAAGGACATTCCAGCAGCTCTCCACACCTCCCCCTTCCCAGCTCCAGCTGGTGCTGTTGGGAATGTGGCCACCCCAGCTGGCAGTGACTGCTGCCCTGGGAGGCTGCTCCTCTGCTGGATCCCGGGGAGCCTCAGCTGGATCCCAGCGGATCCCAGTCTGGATCCCAGCGGAGCCCGGGCTGGATCCCAGGGGAGGCTCAACTGGATCCCAGCGGAGCCCAGGCTGGTCTGGGGGCCAGGCCCTGCAGAGGTGGGGGGGTCTGGACTCTGCAGACCTGCTTGGTTTAAGCCCAACACTTGGTTTTGAAGCCTGTTGTTTTGTTGCCCACTTGAAGGGAGGTTCCCCCACGGTTCTGTTCCCCACAGGAATCACAGGATGGGGCAGTGGGTCACTGCTCCCACCTCACTGCTCCAGCAGGGCCATCCCAGAGCACATGGCATTGTGTCCAGGAGATCCTGGGATACCCCAGTGGAGGCTCCACACCCTCCCTGGTCTCTGTTCCAGTGTAGGGCCATCCACACAGTAAAGAAATTCTTCCTCATGTCCAAGTGGAACTTCCTGGGCAGCAGTTCCTGCCTGTTCCTCCTGTCCCAGTGCTGGGCACTCCGAGCAGAGCCTGGGCCAGCCTCTGACACCCCTTTGGATATTTACCCACTTGGATGGGGTCCCCTCTCAGTGTCTCCTCTCAGGCTGATCAGCCCCAGCTCCCTCAAGCCTTTCCTCACAGCAGAGAAGCTCCAGAGCCCTCCCCATCCCTGGAGCTCCAGGAGCTCCCTGTCCCTGCTGTCCTGGGAACCAGAGTTGGACCCAGCACTGCAGATGTGGCTCCCAGGGCTGAGCAGAGGGGCCAGGAGCACCCCCTGACCTGCTGGGAATGCTCCTGATGCCCCCAGGAGTTCTGGCTCAGTGCAGATGGTTCTGAGCAGGTGATGGGGAGGAGGGTGTTTAACCTGAGCCCAGAGAGGGGGTTAAGTGCAGTCTGTGTTCTGGGCCCATGGCACACCCTGGGGGGCACTGAGGACCCTCCCTCTGCTGAGGCCCCAGGACTCTGTCTTCTCTGTGTGTTTCTTCCCATTCCTTTGGTTATTTGTGGATGAAGTTGGGTCTGTGGAGAACTTGGCCTGCCTTCCCTGGAGGTTCAGTCTGGCTCTGTGTCCAGTGGGAAGGGGCAGTGGAAGAGCTGCTGGAGCAGCAGGGCAGTGGTGGTGCAGAGAGAATTCCAGGCTGTGCCATGAAGAGGTTGTTGCTGATGTCAAAGTGTCCTTGTGTGTCTGTGCTGTTCCCCATCCTGTGTGGGGGTGGCTGGAGTCGCCTGTTCCTGCCTTCCTGGACCACCCAGGGTGGTGGGTTGGTGGTCCCAGCCTGGCAAGAACAGTCAGTGGTCAGTCACTCCATGTTTCACTCAGGAACTGCAGAGGATTGTGGAATGGTTTGGTTGGGAAGGACCTTAAAGATAATCTCATTCCACCCCTGCCCTGGGCAGGGACACCTCCCACTGTCCCAGGGTGCTCCAGCCTGGCCTTGGACACTCCCGGGGATGGGGCAGCCATAGGGGATTCTCTGGGAATCCCAGCCCAGCCACTCCCCACCCTCACAGCCAACAATCCCTTCCCAATATCCCACCTCGACTCACTCCCTGCCAGTTGAAATCCATTCCAGTGCCAGTTGAACCCCAAGTCTTTCAGCTGCCTCTGGGCTGGAGCTGAGGAGGGGCTGAGACCCCCAGAGCTGCTGGTGGGACGGAGCTGGAGCTGCCAGGGATGGGCAGGAGCCCTGGAATGGGTTGGGAAGGAGGGACCTTGAAGGTCACCCAGTGCCACCCCTGCCCTGGGCAGGGACACCTCCCACTGTCCCAGGGTGCTCCAAGCCCCATCCAACCTGGCCTTGGACAGTTCCAGGGAACCTCTAAGGAGTGTTGGGACAGTTGGGCATGTGAATTGGGCCAGGAGGGTTGGCTGGGGAGAAAAGAGGACTTCCTGTCCCAAAAGAGGGGACTTTGGGAGGAGATCAGACACTGAAGGAAGAGGGGCTGCCCTGGGGGGGTCTGATTAGAGAGGCTTCCTTTGGGGGTCTGAGCAGGGAGAGGTTCCCCTGGGTGGATCCGAGTGGTCTGGCAGTGGAGCAGTGCCAGTTTTGGCTGTTGTGGTTTCCCTGCTGGGCTGTGCCAGTGCTGGGCTTTTTTCTGGGGTCTCACCCTGGAGAGTGGCCCAGGGCAGGTCCTTCTGTTGAGTCTGGAGGTGCTGCAGGCCAGAGCATTGGGATAGTCCCGACACTCCCTGTCCCCATCCCAGGCTGTGGCTCAGCTGCTCCTCAAGCCCTTGAGGTGCTTTTAGGGAGCACATTTCCCACCCCCCTCTGACCTGCTGCCCTTCTCCACAGTGACCACCACCAGCCCCACCAGGACCCTGCTCGTGGTGTCGGCCAGTCTGGGATGGGTGAGGCTCCCACCATGCCCCTCACATGGCCGGGCATCCAGCCTTCCTCCTGCTCCTCCTCCTCCACTGCTGCCCTCCCCTGTGCCAGCCCTGCAAAGCCTCTCCAGGACGCTCCTCCTGACCCCAGGGACCCCTGGGGGTGAGGGCCAGCCTGGCAGGAATCCCTCCTGGAGCCCCTGGGGAGGGTCCCCTCTGTGCTGGGCAGCAACAGTAGTGCCCCCCACCCCTGGGGGCCTCCGGCCACAGGCATGTGGTGCCCCTGGGCAGCTCCTCCAGCATCGCCCCCAGCCATGGGGACCCTGAGGAGGGCTGAGGGGTGGGGAGGAGTAGCCCCCTGGGCACAGGGCAGATGTTTTCTGGGTTTGTTTGTTCTTTAATAAAAATTTCCTTGAGTTTTTTTATTTATGATTAATCTGTGCTGAGTTTGTGGCCACAGCCCCTGCAGAGGCAGCTGGGGAGGAGCTGTTGGTGAGGGATTTGTGGAGCTGTGGAGGAATGGCTGGATAAAGCAGGGGGATCCAGGGAAGGCTCCACACTGTGGGTGCTGGAGCCAGGTGGGCAGCTCCTGCCTGTACCTCCCTCAGAATCAGGGAATGATGAGAGGGGAGGGACCCACAGGGATCCTCCATCCAGCTCCTGGCCCTGCAGAGACACCCCAAAATCCCACCCTGTGCCCCAGAGGATCATCCAAACCCTCCTGGAGCTCTGGCAGCCTCGGGGCTGTGCCCAAACCCTGGTCAGTGCCCACCACCCTCTGGGGACAGAACCTTTCCCTGAGATCCAACCTGGCACAGCTCCAGCTTTCCAGGGTCCTGTCTCTGGGCCCAGGGAGCAGGGATTGGAGCTGCCCCTGTGGGCTCTGCCCTCAGTCCTCCTCCCTGTGGCCTCCCTCCAACACTCAGCTGATTCCTCCTGCTCTTGGGAATGTTGTTCCTGTTAAAGGCTCAGCTTTGCTCTGCCCTGAGCCCTGACAGCCTTTACAGCTGCATTTCCCTCAGGCACTGTGAGCCTGGAGCTGTGCTGGGACTGCTGTGGATCGCTGGGATAATCCCAACACTCCCTGTGTGCCCATCCCAGGCTGTGGCTCTGCTGCATCCCAAGCCTTTGACTTTTGCTTCCCATGAAGCAACATTTGGTGGCTGAGATGCCTTTGGGGGAGCACAATTCCCATCAGCTGGAGACCCACAGAGCCCTGGACAGCCCCCCTGAGGACAGGAATGTGTCCAAGTCTCTGCTTTCCTCATCCTTCCCAGCAACTGTCCCTCCTCTGCAGCCTCTCACACACCAGATGACAACAAGCAGCATTTTGGAGGATGCTGAGCTTTGCCATCACCCCAAACCCTGCTGGACCTGGCGTTCCCTTCCCTTTTCCCTGGCCTTTGGTGGGAAGATTGGTAGGATTTTACTCTGCCAGCAATGTGGGTTCAGCCCAGGCAAAATTTCCCGCAGGGAAGGTTGTGGGTGCGGGATCACCTTGAGCCCAAGTTTGCTGATGGGATTCCACCAACCATGGAACCTTCTCTCTGAGCTGATGGTGAAAATCACCTGGGATGAGCTTGAATCTGCTCCAGCATCCCCACGGACCAGGTGGCTGCTCACAGGGAGGGAGGGTTCACTGCCACTCTGCTGCAGTTCAAGCACTTCAACTTTTCCAGGCCTGAAGCCACAGTTTCCAAGGCTGAGACATCCTTAGGGATGTGGTGTCTCCGGTGGCCTCGTTCCCAGGTGTGCCAGAAGCTCCTGGTGGGACAGCTCAAGCCCCATGGCCACGTCCTGGCTCCCAAATGGGGTGTGTAAAACATTCCATGGAGGATCCAGGAGGGCTCAAGGCTGTGGTGCTTCCCCAAGGAGCCTCCAGCATCATGAAGTGATCAGAGCTGCCTGGGACCAATTATTTCCCAGTTTCCATCCCAAAACTTGGCCTTTCCATGGATACAGTAGTGTGGTCCTTCCAAGCTGATTTCCTGCTCCAGGAGCCAGAACAATCTGTGGGGACAGGGAAGTGCCACCGTCCCTGTGCCCTTCCCACTGTCCCTGGGCAGGGGCAGCAGCTGATGGGAGTCCTGTAGCTCCAACAAAGCCTTTGGTTCATCTGCAGCAGCTCAGCTGGAGCTCCTGGAACCAAAAGGTACCTGGAGGCAAAAAGCACCTGGAGAAAAGGCTGGAAAAAGCCAGGCTGGTTCTGACTTGGACACAAGGCTGCGATTCCCCCAAAACTGCTGTGAAAAAGTGTCTCCTTTGGGGGGTAGGTCTCAGCCCTGGGGCTCCATGGGGAGTGCAGGGATCCCCCCAGAGCCTGCCCTGATCCCAAAAATCCAGGACAGCCCACACACTGCCAGGCTGGGATCATCCAGGCAGGTTCATTCCAGGCCCTGCCTTGGCCGGGTCCGGAGTGTTTTCCCAGCAGACACCCAGGCCCTGAAAACCCTCTGGAGGCCCTGGATGGAGGCAAAAGTTAAACCCCCCAATCACAGGGGGTTGGCGGGGCCTGGGGAGGCCCCAAAATCAGACACCCAAACCCTGAAGACCCTCTGGAGCCCTAGATGGAGGCAACAATTAAACACCCAAATCACATGGGGCCCCCAAAGTTTCAGGCATGGAGGGATGGGAGTAACCATCACCGGCTCAGCCACGGCAAAACACAAACCTCCAGCACTCGTTTTGCTCCCTTTTTTATGTGTGTGTGTATAGAAAATATAGAGAAGGTGGGATATGCAATTAAGTCACTGCCCTAACGAGGTCGGGTACAAACAGCTCGAGATCAGGAGTAAAAACGAGTCAGTCCAGGTTGTCCCATCCGGCCCCGGCGCTTCCCGGTCGGGCATCCCGACCTGTCCCTGCTCTGCGGGGCGTGCGGGCTGGGTGGGATCCATCCCTACAGCCTGGCGTGGCGGTGGGCGCCAGGCACGGGGTGGGCGCCGGGCACGGGGTGGGCGCCGAGGGGGCGGGGGCTGTGCCAGGGGTAGGGCCGGTGCCGGGGGGCGCTGCCGGGGGGCAGCTGCGGGGCCTGCGCCGGGCCCACCACCAAGGGGCTGGGGAAGGCGGGGATGAGGAAGGGGCTGCCCGAGAGCGCGGGGGCTGCGGGCACGCCCTGCGGCTCCAGGGGGCTCCCGAAACCCGCCGGGAAGTGCAGCGCGGAAAAGCCGGGAGTGGCAACCACGGCCCTGGGCTTGGGCAGCCCTCGGTGGCACCTCGGGGGGCTGCGGCCCCGGTCCCTGCTCTCGGCCGCCCTAAGGATTGGGGACACGGCGCCCAGCCTGGGGCCGAAGGGCTCCTCCTCATCCTCCTCCTCCTCCTCGTCCTCCTCCTCCTCCTCCTCCTGCCGGGGGCCGTGCCCGGCCCCGGGGGGCACCCAGGCCTGCACGGCGGCCCCCCGGCCCTCCCAGGCTTTGCCCCGCAGGTCCTGCGGCTGCTCCGGCTCCAGAAAATCCTTGAGGCTGGAGAAGTACCCCCAGAGCGGGTGGGGGGCTCCGGGCAGCCCCTCGCTGCGGCACGCGTGGAAGTACCCGGTGAACACGGCGGGCGGCGGCCCCTCTGCCCGCGGGCACGCCTGGGGGTCTGTGCCCCCGGGGGACGCGCCCGCCTCGGTTCCGGCGCTCGGAGCTGTATCCTGAGCTCCCGAGGGCTCCGGGCTCCTCTGCCCGGGGGTGGCATCGCTCGGTGCCCACCGGCCCTCGGGGCAGTGGCGTTTGTGGCAGCGCAGGGACTCGGCCTCGCTCACCTGCGCCAGCAGCTTCTTCTTGGCCAGCGGGGACATGATGGGGTGGTTCCCTTTGGAGTAGAAGCTGGAGAAAAGGCGCTTGTAGGTCTCGCTGTGGGCGCGGCAGGGGCTGGGGCAGCGCCCCGAGGGGCTGGGGGCGGGCACGGCCGGGCTGGGGCAGCGCGGGGAAGGTCCCTGTGCCAGCCGGCCCGGCTCCGGCGGGTCCCCGCTGTCCTCGCCGCCCGCTGCCACCTCCACCTTCGCCTTGTCCGGGGCCATCTGCGGGCACAGGGCATTGGTGGGGGTGGTGCTGCCCCCCGGGATGGGCTCCTGGATCCCCCCGAGCCCCTCCCCACCCCCTGCCCCCTGTTCCCCGTGATCCACAGCCCTCCTTGCTCTTCCCGACGGGCGAGGGGTGGCCATGGGGGGCTGGAGCTGCTCGCACGCCCTCGGGAAGGGCCACGCACCTGCTCCCGACCCCTCTCCTTCCTGCCTCTCCTGCCCTTCTCGTCCTTGGCACTCTTGTACTGCCGGCGGGGTTTGCTGGGGGGCAGCGGCTTGTCCTCCTCGCCCTTCAGGTGCCGCACGTAGGGAAGCACCAGCCTGTGGGGCGAGGGGGCCTGGTGAGAACGGCCCTGACAGGGGGCACTGAGGCCCGGGGAGGGCTGGAATCCCCCCGGCCCCGCCCTGTGCCCACCTCTCGTAGTGCCGCCGGGTGCAGGTGGCAGCGCTGGTGCTGCCGGGGCTGCCCCCGAGCTCGTCATACACGTTCTTCCAGAGCCGGCGCCCTGTCACCTGCACCGGGAGGGAGGGACAGTGAGAGTGGGCACCCGGGGGACAGCCTGGCACCCGGGGCACAGCCTGGCACCCGGGGGACAGCCCTGGCACCCGGGGGACAGCCTGGCACCCAAGGGACATCCTGGCACCCACAGGACATCCCAGTACCCAGGGCACATCCTTGTGCCCAGAGCACAGCCTGGCACCCAGGGGACAGCCTGGCACCCAGGGGACAGCCCTGGCACCCGGGGGACATCCTTGTGCCCAGGGCACAGCCTGACACCCAGGGGACAGCCTGGCACCCAGGGGACATCCTTATGCCCAGGCCACAGCCTGACACCCAGGGGACAGCCTGGCACCCAGGGGATAGCCTTGTGCCCAGAGCATAGCCCTGGCACCCAGGGCACAGCCTGGCACCCACAGGACATCCCAGTACCCAGGGGACATCCTTGTGCCCAGGAGACTTCCCAGTGCCCAGGGGACACCCCAGCACTCAATGGACACCCCAGGACACAGGGAACATCCCAGTACCCAGGGAACACCTTGACACCCAGGGGACACCCCAATGTCCAGGGGAACACCCTGACACCCAGGGGACCCCTGACACCCCCAGCCACCCCTTACCAGCTCGTAGGCTCCCAACTTCTCCACGGCTTTGTAGATCTTCCAGAGGTTAACTGGGAATAAAGAGGAGACACTGAGGGTCAGGGGGACACGGGGGGGTCTGTCACCACTGTCCCCTGTCCCCGAGGGGATCTGTCACCACTGTTCCCTGTTCCTGCGGGTCTGGGGGGTCCGTACTCTGCTTGAAGCCGAGGTGGGGGATCCTCTCGATGGGGGTGTGTCGGTCCTTCATGAACTTGTAGAGACTGACCAGAAAAGCTTCCTCCTCCTCCTTCTCCTTCTCCTTCTCGCCGTCCCCCACGGGCTTCTCCCGCTCGGATCCATCCTCGGCGTCCGGAGCCTCCTGCGGAACACGGTGGGGGTGGAAATTTGGGACCCCGAGGCCGAGGGGCAGCTCCCACCCCCTCGGCAGCCCCCGGAGCTGCGGCCCGTCCGTGCTCCGGGCCCGCCGCCAAGTTGGTCAGAGCTCCGCGTGGCGCTGAGAACACGCGGAGCGGCTTCCAGGAAAAGCGAGCGGCAGGAATTCCTCCCCCCGCGCCGCCGCCGCCTCTCTCGGCTAAAAATGTGCCCCGATTGTTTGTTCTACATTTTCCGGAGTTATAAAACTTGTTGCTATTTTTGGGCAAAGCAGCTGCTCGGCTCCCAAGTCTGGCCTTTGATTCTTTTTATTATTTTTTTAGCGGTTTTTTTGCTGGCGATTCTTCTCCTGATTCATTTAAACTCTTGTGACAGACGCCGAGGTTTAACGGCTCAACTATTCCCAGGCTTTTTTCTGTTGGTCTGTGTGGTAGAAAAAGCTGCTGGAGGGACGGAGCGGGTTCCAGCGCCACAAAACCCAAACCCCGTTTCCTCATCGGGATAAAAGCTAATTATAAAAATGATCATTTTTATGGGACAGCTCATTTTTCCTCCAAAAATTGCCGGTTTAGGTCTGTTTTCCCCCCTCCCAAAGTTGGGAATTACACTTTTCACTGGTGGCAAAAGTGCTGCTCACCCTCGTCCCCCTCCCCAGATTTGGGGTGTTCAGCACCCCCCTAAAATCCCGGGGTGAACTCACGATGGGGTTGGTGGTGGTGGGTTCTGGGGGGTCTTGTTGCGCTGGTTGTTTGTTCTCCATGATGGGGGGGAGTCGCTGGCTTTGAGTTTAGGAGGGTCCTGAAAGGGAAAAAAAGGGGTGGGGAGTGAGAGACCCCAAATTGTTGCTTTAGGAAGGTCCTGAAAGGGAAAAAAGGGAGGGGAAGGGGCGGTGAGACCCCAAATTGTTGCTGTTCCCATAAAATTAAGGGTAAAAGGGGCTGATTTGGGTCACGGCACCACCCGACACCGGTCCCTCGTGGCCTGAAGCTGCTCCCCGAGTGCCCCTCCCAAATTCAGGGCTCGGTTCCCCCGCAAATCGCCCCCTCCTCCCCCGCCCACTTTTTGGGGTAAAACCCCAGGGAAAACGGCAAAGAGGCGCTGCCAACCTGAGTACAGCGAGTTCTGGGCGGGGAAGGGGTCCCGGCTCCCCTCCCCTCCCTCCCCGCCCCGTGTCCGCCCCGTGTTCCCCCCCGGTGACCCCCCAATGTCCCCCCAAAGCCGTCCCCGATCGCGCTCACCCGCCGCGCCTGCGCCACGTGACCGGGGCGCGCCCGAGGGGCTGGGCCGACACGCCCCCTCGGCGCCCATTGGGTGGAACGAACACGCCCCCTCTCCCTATTGGGCAGTTGGGCGGCTCGTCCCCGCCCCCAGCGAGGGGTGTGATGGGACTTGTAGTCCGGAAGCTGCGGCGATGCGCGGGTCGGCGCGGACACGCGTGTCCTCGTGTGCAGGGGGAACACACGCGTGTGCCAGGGCGAACACACGTGCCCAGGAGCGTTCACGTGGCCATAGAACTGCCAACATGTGTGTACATGTGAGTGCAGGTGAGTACATACATGTGTCTCCTCATGTGCAGGAGCACACACATGTGCCAGGGTGAACACACGTGCCCAGGTGTGTTTCAATGGGCACACAAGTGCCAACGTGTGTGCGAGCGCAGGTGAGCATACCTGAGTACAGGTGGGCACAGGTGAGTGCATACATGTGTGTCCTCGTGCAGGGTGAACACACATATGTGCCAGCGCGGACACGTGTGTTCACATGAGTGTGAGCACAGTGGGCACACTCGAGTACAGGTGGGTGCAGGTGAGTAAACACACACGTGGGCACCCTCCTGTGCAGGTGAGAGACAGGTGAGCACACACATGTGGGGACACACCTGTGCGTGCGTGCGTGTGTGTGCGTGTGTGTGTGTGTGTGTGTGTGTGTGTGTGTGTGTGTGTGCAGGTACAGGTGAGCACACACGTGTGAGGACACACCTCTGTGTGTGTGTGTGTGTGTGTGTGTGTGTGTGTGTGTGTGTGTGTGTGTGTGCAGGTACAGGTGAGCACACACGTGTGGGGACACACCTGTGTCTGTGTGTGTGTGTGTGTGTGTGTGTGTCTGTGTGTGTCTGTGTGTGTCTGTGTGTGTGTGTGCGCAGGTACAGGTGAGCACACACGTGTGGGGACACACCTGTGTGTGGAGGTGACGTGTGGCTGCTGGTGAGCACCTGTGTGTGTGTGCAGGTACACACATGTGCAGGTACGGTACAGGTGAAGCCCACGCGTGTTCACACGTATGTGTCCCCGCGATTCCAGCTGTTCCGGGTGGGTTCCCGGTGGGTTCCCCCTCCGTTCCCGGTGGGTTCCCAGTGGGTTCCCGCTCTGTTCCCGGTGGGATCCCGGCCCGTTCCCGGCCCCGCTGTCGGGATTTCCTCCCTCTCCGGCCAGGAGGACATTGGGGATTTTGGGGCGAAAAGCGGCCGCTTCGGGGCTGACCCAGCGGCGCTGGTGGGAACCCGCCGCGTCCCCCGGAGCGGGGGGCCGGGGGGCTGGAAGCGTCTCTAATTGTACATTAATGTGATTATAATCACAATTAACGGCGCTCCGGCGCCTCTTTCCCGGCGGCCAAACTTATCCCCGATCCCGACGCGCTCCGATCGCCCCGCTGGCCCCGGAGCGGCTCCCGCTGCTCCCCCAACCCCGCGGGCCGAGCCGGGAGCGGGGCCAGCCTGGCACGACGGGAGCGGAACGGGGTGAAGTCATCCCTTCCCTTTCTTCCCATCCCATCCCATCCCATCCCATCCCATCCCATCCCATCCCATC
>JAJPCS010021059.1:0-15195 GCA_021164005.1 Willisornis vidua nigrigula | reverse complement strand
TGGAGCACCCTGAGGGTGAGGAGAGGAGGGGCAGGAGTGGGATGGAGTTGCCTGGAGCACCCTGAGGGTGAGGAGAGAAGGGGCAGGAGTGGGATGGAGGTACCTGAAGCGCCCCAAGAGCGAGGGAGAAGGAGGGCAGAAAGGTGATGAAGGTGTCTGGAGCATCCTGTAACCCTGAGGATGAGGGACAAGATGGGCAGGAAGGGGATGGAGGTGCCTGGAGCACCCCAAGAGCAAGGGAGAAGCAGGAGAGGGAGGTGATTGAGGTGCCTGGTACATCCTGTGACCCCAAGAAGGGGGGCAAGGTTGACAGGGAGGTGGTGGAAGTGCCTGGAGCAACCTGGGAGTGAGGGAGAAGGGGAGCAGGAAGGTGGTGTAGGTGCTTGGAGCACCCACAACCAACATTCCCAACCCTTTTCCCTCGCGGACAGCCACGGGTGCTGGCGATCTCTGCGCCACCTCTGCAGTGGCTCTGCTGCCCCTCTCGGCTGCCCCCCCTAGCTGCCTCCCCCCCCGGGTGCCCCCCCTGGATGCCCCCATGCCCCCCAGCCCCTGAGGCTCAGGGGCACCTCCCCTGTGTCCTGCAGGCCTGAAGGCGCCCACGACCATCACGGTGACTCTGCGGGGGCAGCCGGGCCGCGCGGGCTCCCTGGGCACAGCACAGCCACAGCTGGAGGAGCAGCCCATGCACACACAGGGCCCACAGGTAAGCCAGGACACCTTTCCCCACAGAACCTGCCCATCTCTGCCCACCTGAGCTGTGTGTGCCCCTCACAGCCCGAGGGCAGGCGTGGCTGGGGTGGGGAGGCTGTTCCTGGGCTTGGGAAGGGCCATGTGCTGGTCTGTCTGTGTCAGGGTTGGTTGTGCCATCACAGAGTCATGGACTGGTTTGGGTTGGAAGGACCTCAAAGCTCATCCCATTCCATCCCTTGCCCTGGGCAGGGACACCTTCCACTATCCCAGGTCACTCCAACCTGGTCTTGGACACTCCCAGGGATAGGACAGCCACAGCTCCTCTGGGAATCCCAGCCCAGTCCCTCCCCACCTTCCCAGGGCAGAATCCCTCCCCAGTATCCCACCTAACCCTGCCCACGCTGGTGCTGCAGGTAGGCTTGAAGAGCTGGCATCACCAGGGGAATTGGTACCAAATCCTCAGGTTTTCCTGGCAGAGACAGGTTGTGGTGGCAGGAGGGAATCTCCTTGTGGAGTGTGTCCTGCCTGTCTTCCAGTGGCTGTGCTGTCTGGAGGTTTGAAACTGTATTCCCCTTGGAAATGGTGCTTGTGTCCAATGCCCTGACGTGAGCCTGGGCCCTGTGGGTGTTGGGAATGCTGCACCTTTCCCTTCTGCAGCTCCCCAGTTGCTGCTCCCTCACTGCTGTGCTGTGGAAGCCAGTTTTGAAGTGCTGAGTCCTCCCTTTGCAGGAGGATCACTGACAGCAGGAAAAGCTCTTACTCTTTGGACTCTTGGCCCATTCCAGTCTGAAGAACCCTGGCTGCATTCCTGCTTCCAGGAAGTCCTGGTGTGGCTGAGGAAAAGCACAAAGTGCCAGGTCTGAGAGGGGCTTTTGTTGTGAGCATGGTGGTGTTGGTGCTGCAGCTGGGACCTCTCACCCCCAGATCCTGGGAGTACCAAAGGGGGATTCCCTGCAGGTGTCCCTTAGGCTCCATCCTCAGCCAGTGTCAGTTTGGGGCTGGATCCCTGCACAGGGGTGGGTGGGATGTGCCTCCAGCAAGGCTCAGCTGGGCTCAGGTGGCTGCCCCCTGGTCCAGCTGGACGACACCAGCGTCTCCTCCTCTGGCTGCTTTCCTGGGCATGGGCATGGGGGAGAAACCTGGAATGTGCCTCAGGGAGCTGCAGGAGGCACTGCAGGAAAAGGGCTGCTGACAATGTACCAAGGGGGTAACTGGGGTGGTTTGAGACAGGATTTGCAGGGAGAAAGTAGTTCAGCATCCCGTGGGGATCCAGCTCCAGTTCCCAACAGGGATTAAGAAAAGCTGAGGGTTCCAGAATCACTCCAACTTGGCAGTGTTGCTTTATTATGGACTTTTTTCCCTCTTGCACATGATTTTTCTACTTTTCCTCACACAAATTCAGGTCCTGGGTGAACTGCTGTAGGAGAGGCAGAGCCATCTTCCCTTTGTATCCTCATGGAATGCCGGAATGGTTTGGGTTGGGGAGAGACCTTAAAGGTGTGTCATTCCCAGCCCTGCCAAGGGCAGGGACATCTCCCACTGCAGGTCCATGGAGCTCTGTGGCTTTGCTCCCTGTTGCTGGGCAGGATCATGGAGTGTGTGCTGGGATATATTTAGGGAAGCTTTATCCTCCTGCAGGTGAGGCCTTTGGCTGGAAACTGGGGGAGCACTGAGAGCAGCAGCCAGGGATCCTCTTAGAGCTGACACTGCATCCATCATTGCTGGGAGTTCCCATGAAAATCCTGGGTAGGCTCAGCTTTGGGAGCATCCACATCCTTCTTCTGGTTTCCTTCAGCCCCTGAGCTCAGCCTTGGCACAGGACCCTGAGCTGGTGCCCCTCACAGCCCCCTGAGCCCCTGGGGTGGGTCTGAAGCTCCTCATCCATGTGGGAAACAGCTTTTGTGCTCTTCCCTGAACCCCCAGAGCTGCTGTGCCCTGAGACCCCCCCCCCCAGGGCCCAGGAGGGTGGTGGGACTTGGCACAGAGGGGCTCCAGGGCCAGGGTTTAGGAACAGGTTAATTTTTTAGGTGGTGGGACTTGGCACAGAGGGGCTCCAGGGCCAGGGTTTAGGAACAGGTTAATTTTTTAGGTGGTGGCACTTGGGCCTGGGCATTTGATCCTGAGCAGTGACTTTTCCCCACAATGCTGAGCTTGTGTGTTCAAGGCAGGGCTTAATTGTGTGGCTGGTGCTGAGAGCTGCTTCAAAAGCAAACTGAAAGCTGCCTTTTACAGGAAATGGGGTGAGCTGTGTGTTTTTGGAGCTAATTATAGCCCTGACATCAGCTCCCTGTCCCTCTAGCACAGAGCATTACGTAATCCAGGGCTTCCTGGAACAGATTGGATTTACAAAAGCCTTTGGCGATAATGCTGAGGGCTTAAACTCTTGTGTTTTCAGCAGTAGCCAGAGCTGGTGTTGGTTGTTCCCTCTGAAATTCCAGCTGGGCCTGTGCAGGAAGCAGCAAGCCCACACTTGGATTTAAACCAGGCTGTGCCTGGAGCTGCTGGGCTGCACTTTGAGGGGAAACTTCTCATTCTTTGCCCCTTGGGCATCAGGAGGAGGTGGGACATGGAGGAGTCTCCCAGGGGGGTTGGTGCAAATGCTTCCTGTGAAAGCAGAATGAGTGTTTCTGTGGCTTTACCCTGAAAATACAAGTTAAAACTTCAGCTCCTCTTTTCCAGGAACGGCTCTGAGGGCTGTGTGGGTTCCCCTGGCACTGCGGTGGCATCCTGGGAGCAGCTCTGGGGACTGAGGGGGTGCTGGATCACATCTGTGCCTCCTGCTCAGCAGGGCCTGGAGCTGCAGATCTGGGTGGAGTTGTGGCTGTCCCTCAGAGGGCACAAGGAGAGGTGACTCCAGCCCTTGGGAACAGGCAGGAACACCTTTCCCATCCTGAGGGCTCGCCCTTTCAGCTCCCAGCACCAGGAATATTGGCTACAGCCAAGGCAGCACCACTGAATTGTGGCACGAGGCAGGAAAACCCAGGTGTGATGCTCAGACCTGAGCTGGAGCTGTGCTGGGTGGTGGTGGAGGAGGAAATCAGGCAGGTTGGATCAGAGGAATCCACCCAAAAAGGTGAATATCTGCCGGCAAAGCTGCTGTGGGGTGTGAATTCTGTGAGCACAGGGCTGGGAGGGCCCCAGGAGAGCACAGGGCAAGTAAGAGGAGCTGACCCAGAGGCGTGGGGAGAACCCCTGAGGGGAGGAATTCCCAGGTACTGGGAGCTCTCCACCTTGGGATACAGATCCCAGCTCCCCAGTTGTCCTAGTACTGGACATCTGGCGGCCACTGGTGCTGTGCTTGTGTATCTTTGTCCAGCCAGAGGGCAGAGCTGCTGGAGGGGAGGATAGTGTGGCTGTTCCAGTTTGTATTGGTGTCACTGGTGCCACTGTTGGGTCTGTGCCATGCGGGAATCATTCCTGAGCTCCTGGTTGTTGCTTTCCTACAGGGAGGAGCAGAGCTGGGTGATGTCCCTGACAGGCACAGGTGGATGGATGGACAGATGGACAGAGCCACCCCATTCCACTCTGGAAAAAGGCAATGAGTGTGTCCATCTCAGCCCAGCCACCACTTCTGTGGGTGCTCCAGAGTCACCACCGTGCTCTCAAACACCAATCCCTCTGGATTTTCCCTCCATTCCTGGGGGTGCTGGAAGGGGCATGAGGTGCCAGGGCAGAGAGGGCTTTGCTGTGGGCACAGCAGTCTGTGACCCCTCATCCCAGATCCTGGAGGGAGCAAAAGGGGGGAATTCCCTGCAGGTGTTCCCTTGGGCTCTGTCCTAATCCAGTGTCTGATCTAGCTGGATCCCTGGATCCAGGGGGAGGACATGAGGTTCAGCAGCCCCTCCAAGGACATTCCAGCAGCTCTCCACGCCTCCCCCTTCCCAGCTCCAGCTGGTGCTGTTGGGAATGTGGCCACCCCAGCTGGCAGTGACTGCTGCCCTGGGAGGCTGCTCCTCTGCTGGATCCCGGGGAGCCTCAGCTGGATCCCAGCGGATCCCAGTCTGGATCCCAGCGGAGCCCGGGCTGGATCCCAGGGGAGGCTCAGCTGGATCCCAGCGGAGCCCAGGCTGGTCTGGGGGCCAGGCCCTGCAGAGGTGGGGGGGTCTGGACTCTGCAGACCTGCTTGGTTTAAGCCCAACACTTGGTTTTGAAGCCTGTTGTTTTGTTGCCCACTTGAAGGGAGGTTCCCCCACGGTTCTGTTCCCCACAGGAATCACAGGATGGGGCAGTGGGTCACTGCTCCCACCTCACTGCTCCAGCAGGGCCATCCCAGAGCACATGGCATTGTGTCCAGGAGATCCTGGGATACCCCAGTGGAGGCTCCACACCCTCCCTGGTCTCTGTTCCAGTGTAGGGCCATCCACACAGTAAAGAAATTCTTCCTCATGTCCAAGTGGAACTTCCTGGGCAGCAGTTCCTGCCTGTTCCTCCTGTCCCAGTGCTGGGCACTCCGAGCAGAGCCTGGGCCAGCCTCTGACACCCCTTTGGATATTTACCCACTTGGATGGGGTCCCCTCTCAGTGTCTCCTCTCAGGCTGATCAGCCCCAGCTCCCTCAAGCCTTTCCTCACAGCAGAGAAGCTCCAGAGCCCTCCCCATCCCTGGAGCTCCAGGAGCTCCCTGTCCCTGCTGTCCTGGGAACCAGAGTTGGACCCAGCACTGCAGATGTGGCTCCCAGGGCTGAGCAGAGGGGCCAGGAGCACCCCCTGACCTGCTGGGAATGCTCCTGATGCCCCCAGGAGTTCTGGCTCAGTGCAGATGGTTCTGAGCAGGTGATGGGGAGGAGGGTGTTTAACCTGAGCCCAGAGAGGGGGTTAAGTGCAGTCTGTGTTCTGGGCCCATGGCACACCCTGGGGGGCACTGAGGACCCTCCCTCTGCTGAGGCCCCAGGACTCTGTCTTCTCTGTGTGTTTCTTCCCATTCCTTTGGTTATTTGTGGATGAAGTTGGGTCTGTGGAGAACTTGGCCTGCCTTCCCTGGAGGTTCAGTCTGGCTCTGTGTCCAGTGGGAAGGGGCAGTGGAAGAGCTGCTGGAGCAGCAGGGCAGTGGTGGTGCAGAGAGAATTCCAGGCTGTGCCATGAAGAGGTTGTTGCTGATGTCAAAGTGTCCTTGTGTGTCTGTGCTGTTCCCCATCCTGTGTGGGGGTGGCTGGAGTCGCCTGTTCCTGCCTTCCTGGACCACCCAGGGTGGTGGGTTGGTGGTCCCAGCCTGGCAAGAACAGTCAGTGGTCAGTCACTCCATGTTTCACTCAGGAACTGCAGAGGATTGTGGAATGGTTTGGTTGGGAAGGACCTTAAAGATAATCTCATTCCACCCCTGCCCTGGGCAGGGACACCTCCCACTGTCCCAGGGTGCTCCAGCCTGGCCTTGGACACTCCCGGGGATGGGGCAGCCATAGGGGATTCTCTGGGAATCCCAGCCCAGCCACTCCCCACCCTCACAGCCAACAATCCCTTCCCAATATCCCACCTCGACTCACTCCCTGCCAGTTGAAATCCATTCCAGTGCCAGTTGAACCCCAAGTCTTTCAGCTGCCTCTGGGCTGGAGCTGAGGAGGGGCTGAGACCCCCAGAGCTGCTGGTGGGACGGAGCTGGAGCTGCCAGGGATGGGCAGGAGCCCTGGAATGGGTTGGGAAGGAGGGACCTTGAAGGTCACCCAGTGCCACCCCTGCCCTGGGCAGGGACACCTCCCACTGTCCCAGGGTGCTCCAAGCCCCATCCAACCTGGCCTTGGACAGTTCCAGGGAACCTCTAAGGAGTGTTGGGACAGTTGGGCATGTGAATTGGGCCAGGAGGGTTGGCTGGGGAGAAAAGAGGACTTCCTGTCCCAAAAGAGGGGACTTTGGGAGGAGATCAGACACTGAAGGAAGAGGGGCTGCCCTGGGGGGGTCTGATTAGAGAGGCTTCCTTTGGTGGTCTGAGCAGGGAGAGGTTCCCCTGGGTGGATCCGAGTGGTCTGGCAGTGGAGCAGTGCCAGTTTTGGCTGTTGTGGTTTCCCTGCTGGGCTGTGCCAGTGCTGGGCTTTTTTCTGGGGTCTCACCCTGGAGAGTGGCCCAGGGCAGGTCCTTCTGTTGAGTCTGGAGGTGCTGCAGGCCAGAGCATTGGGATAGTCCCGACACTCCCTGTCCCCATCCCAGGCTGTGGCTCAGCTGCTCCTCAAGCCCTTGAGGTGCTTTTAGGGAGCACATTTCCCACCCCCCTCTGACCTGCTGCCCTTCTCCACAGTGACCACCACCAGCCCCACCAGGACCCTGCTCGTGGTGTCGGCCAGTCTGGGATGGGTGAGGCTCCCACCATGCCCCTCACATGGCCGGGCATCCAGCCTTCCTCCTGCTCCTCCTCCTCCACTGCTGCCCTCCCCTGTGCCAGCCCTGCAAAGCCTCTCCAGGACGCTCCTCCTGACCCCAGGGACCCCTGGGGGTGAGGGCCAGCCTGGCAGGAATCCCTCCTGGAGCCCCTGGGGAGGGTCCCCTCTGTGCTGGGCAGCAACAGTAGTGCCCCCCACCCCTGGGGGCCTCCGGCCACAGGCATGTGGTGCCCCTGGGCAGCTCCTCCAGCATCGCCCCCAGCCATGGGGACCCTCAGGAGGGCTGAGGGGTGGGGAGGAGTAGCCCCCTGGGCACAGGGCAGATGTTTTCTGGGTTTGTTTGTTCTTTAATAAAAATTTCCTTGAGTTTTTTTATTTATGATTAATCTGTGCTGAGTTTGTGGCCACAGCCCCTGCAGAGGCAGCTGGGGAGGAGCTGTTGGTGAGGGATTTGTGGAGCTGTGGAGGAATGGCTGGATAAAGCAGGGGGATCCAGGGAAGGCTCCACACTGTGGGTGCTGGAGCCAGGTGGGCAGCTCCTGCCTGTACCTCCCTCAGAATCAGGGAATGATGAGAGGGGAGGGACCCACAGGGATCCTCCATCCAGCTCCTGGCCCTGCAGAGACACCCCAAAATCCCACCCTGTGCCCCAGAGGATCATCCAAACCCTCCTGGAGCTCTGGCAGCCTCGGGGCTGTGCCCAAACCCTGGTCAGTGCCCACCACCCTCTGGGGACAGAACCTTTCCCTGAGATCCAACCTGGCACAGCTCCAGCTTTCCAGGGTCCTGTCTCTGGGCCCAGGGAGCAGGGATTGGAGCTGCCCCTGTGGGCTCTGCCCTCAGTCCGCCTCCCTGTGGCCTCCCTCCAACACTCAGCTGATTCCTCCTGCTCTTGGGAATGTTGTTCCTGTTAAAGGCTCAGCTTTGCTCTGCCCTGAGCCCTGACAGCCTTTACAGCTGCATTTCCCTCAGGCACTGTGAGCCTGGAGCTGTGCTGGGACTGCTGTGGATCGCTGGGATAATCCCAACACTCCCTGTGTGCCCATCCCAGGCTGTGGCTCTGCTGCATCCCAAGCCTTTGACTTTTGCTTCCCATGAAGCAACATTTGGTGGCTGAGATGCCTTTGGGGGAGCACAATTCCCATCAGCTGGAGACCCACAGAGCCCTGGACAGCCCCCCTGAGGACAGGAATGTGTCCAAGTCTCTGCTTTCCTCATCCTTCCCAGCAACTGTCCCTCCTCTGCAGCCTCTCACACACCAGATGACAACAAGCAGCATTTTGGAGGATGCTGAGCTTTGCCATCACCCCAAACCCTGCTGGACCTGGCGTTCCCTTCCCTTTTCCCTGGCCTTTGGTGGGAAGATTGGTAGGATTTTACTCTGCCAGCAATGTGGGTTCAGCCCAGGCAAAATTTCCCGCAGGGAAGGTTGTGGGTGCGGGATCACCTTGAGCCCAAGTTTGCTGATGGGATTCCACCAACCATGGAACCTTCTCTCTGAGCTGATGGTGAAAATCACCTGGGATGAGCTTGAATCTGCTCCAGCATCCCCACGGACCAGGTGGCTGCTCACAGGGAGGGAGGGTTCACTGCCACTCTGCTGCAGTTCAAGCACTTCAACGTTTCCAGGCCTGAAGCCACAGTTTCCAAGGCTGAGACATCCTTAGGGATGTGGTGTCTCCGGTGGCCTCGTTCCCAGGTGTGCCAGAAGCTCCTGGTGGGACAGCTCAAGCCCCATGGCCACGTCCTGGCTCCCAAATGGGGTGTGTAAAACATTCCATGGAGGATCCAGGAGGGCTCAAGGCTGTGGTGCTTCCCCAAGGAGCCTCCAGCATCATGAAGTGATCAGAGCTGCCTGGGACCAATTATTTCCCAGTTTCCATCCCAAAACTTGGCCTTTCCATGGATACAGTAGTGTGGTCCTTCCAAGCTGATTTCCTGCTCCAGGAGCCAGAACAATCTGTGGGGACAGGGAAGTGCCACCGTCCCTGTGCCCTTCCCACTGTCCCTGGGCAGGGGCAGCAGCTGATGGGAGTCCTGTAGCTCCAACAAAGCCTTTGGTTCATCTGCAGCAGCTCAGCTGGAGCTCCTGGAACCAAAAGGTACCTGGAGGCAAAAAGCACCTGGAGAAAAGGCTGGAAAAAGCCAGGCTGGTTCTGACTTGGACACAAGGCTGCGATTCCCCCAAAACTGCTGTGAAAAAGTGTCTCCTTTGGGGGGTAGGTCTCAGCCCTGGGGCTCCATGGGGAGTGCAGGGATCCCCCCAGAGCCTGCCCTGATCCCAAAAATCCAGGACAGCCCACACACTGCCAGGCTGGGATCATCCAGGCAGGTTCATTCCAGGCCCTGCCTTGGCCGGGTCCGGAGTGTTTTCCCAGCAGACACCCAGGCCCTGAAAACCCTCTGGAGGCCCTGGATGGAGGCAAAAGTTAAACCCCCCAATCACAGGGGGTTGGCGGGGCCTGGGGAGGCCCCAAAATCAGACACCCAAACCCTGAAGACCCTCTGGAGCCCTAGATGGAGGCAACAATTAAACACCCAAATCACATGGGGCCCCCAAAGTTTCAGGCATGGAGGGATGGGAGTAACCATCACCGGCTCAGCCACGGCAAAACACAAACCTCCAGCACTCGTTTTGCTCCCTTTTTTATGTGTGTGTGTATAGAAAATATAGAGAAGGTGGGATATGCAATTAAGTCACTGCCCTAACGAGGTCGGGTACAAACAGCTCGAGATCAGGAGTAAAAACGAGTCAGTCCAGGTTGTCCCATCCGGCCCCGGCGCTTCCCGGTCGGGCATCCCGACCTGTCCCTGCTCTGCGGGGCGTGCGGGCTGGGTGGGATCCATCCCTACAGCCTGGCGTGGCGGTGGGCGCCAGGCACGGGGTGGGCGCCGGGCACGGGGTGGGCGCCGAGGGGGCGGGGGCTGTGCCAGGGGTAGGGCCGGTGCCGGGGGGCGCTGCCGGGGGGCAGCTGCGGGGCCTGCGCCGGGCCCACCACCAAGGGGCTGGGGAAGGCGGGGATGAGGAAGGGGCTGCCCGAGAGCGCGGGGGCTGCGGGCACGCCCTGCGGCTCCAGGGGGCTCCCGAAACCCGCCGGGAAGTGCAGCGCGGAAAAGCCGGGAGTGGCAACCACGGCCCTGGGCTTGGGCAGCCCTCGGTGGCACCTCGGGGGGCTGCGGCCCCGGTCCCTGCTCTCGGCCGCCCTAAGGATTGGGGACACGGCGCCCAGCCTGGGGCCGAAGGGCTCCTCCTCATCCTCCTCCTCCTCCTCGTCCTCCTCCTCCTCCTCCTCCTGCCGGGGGCCGTGCCCGGCCCCGGGGGGCACCCAGGCCTGCACGGCGGCCCCCCGGCCCTCCCAGGCTTTGCCCCGCAGGTCCTGCGGCTGCTCCGGCTCCAGAAAATCCTTGAGGCTGGAGAAGTACCCCCAGAGCGGGTGGGGGGCTCCGGGCAGCCCCTCGCTGCGGCACGCGTGGAAGTACCCGGTGAACACGGCGGGCGGCGGCCCCTCTGCCCGCGGGCACGCCTGGGGGTCTGTGCCCCCGGGGGACGCGCCCGCCTCGGTTCCGGCGCTCGGAGCTGTATCCTGAGCTCCCGAGGGCTCCGGGCTCCTCTGCCCGGGGGTGGCATCGCTCGGTGCCCACCGGCCCTCGGGGCAGTGGCGTTTGTGGCAGCGCAGGGACTCGGCCTCGCTCACCTGCGCCAGCAGCTTCTTCTTGGCCAGCGGGGACATGATGGGGTGGTTCCCTTTGGAGTAGAAGCTGGAGAAAAGGCGCTTGTAGGTCTCGCTGTGGGCGCGGCAGGGGCTGGGGCAGCGCCCCGAGGGGCTGGGGGCGGGCACGGCCGGGCTGGGGCAGCACGGGGAAGGTCCCTGTGCCAGCCGGCCCGGCTCCGGCGGGTCCCCGCTGTCCTCGCCGCCCGCTGCCACCTCCACCTTCGCCTTGTCCGGGGCCATCTGCGGGCACAGGGCATTGGTGGGGGTGGTGCTGCCCCCCGGGATGGGCTCCTGGATCCCCCCGAGCCCCTCCCCACCCCCTGCCCCCTGTTCCCCGTGATCCACAGCCCTCCTTGCTCTTCCCGACGGGCGAGGGGTGGCCATGGGGGGCTGGAGCTGCTCGCACGCCCTCGGGAAGGGCCACGCACCTGCTCCCGACCCCTCTCCTTCCTGCCTCTCCTGCCCTTCTCGTCCTTGGCACTCTTGTACTGCCGGCGGGGTTTGCTGGGGGGCAGCGGCTTGTCCTCCTCGCCCTTCAGGTGCCGCACGTAGGGAAGCACCAGCCTGTGGGGCGAGGGGGCCTGGTGAGAACGGCCCTGACAGGGGGCACTGAGGCCCGGGGAGGGCTGGAATCCCCCCGGCCCCGCCCTGTGCCCACCTCTCGTAGTGCCGCCGGGTGCAGGTGGCAGCGCTGGTGCTGCCGGGGCTGCCCCCGAGCTCGTCATACACGTTCTTCCAGAGCCGGCGCCCTGTCACCTGCACCGGGAGGGAGGGACAGTGAGAGTGGGCACCCGGGGGACAGCCTGGCACCCGGGGCACAGCCTGGCACCCGGGGGACAGCCCTGGCACCCGGGGGACAGCCTGGCACCCAAGGGACATCCTGGCACCCACAGGACATCCCAGTACCCAGGGCACATCCTTGTGCCCAGAGCACAGCCTGGCACCCAGGGGACAGCCTGGCACCCAGGGGACAGCCCTGGCACCCGGGGGACATCCTTGTGCCCAGGGCACAGCCTGACACCCGGGGACAGCCTGGCACCCGGGGGACAGCCTGGCACCCAAGGGACATCCTGGCACTCAGGGGACAGCCCTGGCACCCGGGGGACATCCTTATGCCCAGGCCACAGCCTGACACCCAGGGGACAGCCTGGCACCCAGGGGATAGCCTTGTGCCCAGAGCATAGCCCTGGCACCCAGGGCACAGCCTGGCACCCACAGGACATCCCAGTACCCAGGGGACATCCTTGTGCCCAGGAGACTTCCCAGTGCCCAGGGGACACCCCAGCACTCAATGGACACCCCAGGACACAGGGAACATCCCAGTACCCAGGGAACACCTTGACACCCAGGGGACACCCCAATGTCCAGGGGAACACCCTGACACCCAGGGGACCCCTGACACCCCCAGCCACCCCTTACCAGCTCGTAGGCTCCCAACTTCTCCACGGCTTTGTAGATCTTCCAGAGGTTAACTGGGAATAAAGAGGAGACACTGAGGGTCAGGGGGACACGGGGGGGTCTGTCACCACTGTCCCCTGTCCCCGAGGGGATCTGTCACCACTGTTCCCTGTTCCTGCGGGTCTGGGGGGTCCGTACTCTGCTTGAAGCCGAGGTGGGGGATCCTCTCGATGGGGGTGTGTCGGTCCTTCATGAACTTGTAGAGACTGACCAGAAAAGCTTCCTCCTCCTCCTTCTCCTTCTCCTTCTCGCCGTCCCCCACGGGCTTCTCCCGCTCGGATCCATCCTCGGCGTCCGGAGCCTCCTGCGGAACACGGTGGGGGTGGAAATTTGGGAGCCCGAGGCCGAGGGGCAGCTCCCACCCCCTCGGCAGCCCCCGGAGCTGCGGCCCGTCCGTGCTCCGGGCCCGCCGCCAAGTTGGTCAGAGCTCCGCGTGGCGCTGAGAACACGCGGAGCGGCTTCCAGGAAAAGCGAGCGGCAGGAATTCCTCCCCCCGCGCCGCCGCCGCCTCTCTCGGCTAAAAATGTGCCCCGATTGTTTGTTCTACATTTTCCGGAGTTATAAAACTTGTTGCTATTTTTGGGCAAAGCAGCTGCTCGGCTCCCAAGTCTGGCCTTTGATTCTTTTTATTATTTTTTTAGCGGTTTTTTTGCTGGCGATTCTTCTCCTGATTCATTTAAACTCTTGTGACAGACGCCGAGGTTTAACGGCTCAACTATTCCCAGGCTTTTTTCTGTTGGTCTGTGTGGTAGAAAAAGCTGCTGGAGGGACGGAGCGGGTTCCAGCGCCACAAAACCCAAACCCCGTTTCCTCATCGGGATAAAAGCTAATTATAAAAATGATCATTTTTATGGGACAGCTCATTTTTCCTCCAAAAATTGCCGGTTTAGGTCTGTTTTCCCCCCTCCCAAAGTTGGGAATTACACTTTTCACTGGTGGCAAAAGTGCTGCTCACCCTCGTCCCCCTCCCCAGATTTGGGGTGTTCAGCACCCCCCTAAAATCCCGGGGTGAACTCACGATGGGGTTGGTGGTGGTGGGTTCTGGGGGGTCTTGTTGCGCTGGTTGTTTGTTCTCCATGATGGGGGGGAGTCGCTGGCTTTGAGTTTAGGAGGGTCCTGAAAGGGAAAAAAAGGGGTGGGGAGTGAGAGACCCCAAATTGTTGCTTTAGGAAGGTCCTGAAAGGGAAAAAAGGGAGGGGAAGGGGCGGTGAGACCCCAAATTGTTGCTGTTCCCATAAAATTAAGGGTAAAAGGGGCTGATTTGGGTCACGGCACCACCCGACACCGGTCCCTCGTGGCCTGAAGCTGCTCCCCGAGTGCCCCTCCCAAATTCAGGGCTCGGTTCCCCCGCAAATCGCCCCCTCCTCCCCCGCCCACTTTTTGGGGTAAAACCCCAGGGAAAACGGCAAAGAGGCGCTGCCAACCTGAGTACAGCGAGTTCTGGGCGGGGAAGGGGTCCCGGCTCCCCTCCCCTCCCTCCCCGCCCCGTGTCCGCCCCGTGTTCCCCCCCGGTGACCCCCCAATGTCCCCCCAAAGCCGTCCCCGATCGCGCTCACCCGCCGCGCCTGCGCCACGTGACCGGGGCGCGCCCGAGGGGCTGGGCCGACACGCCCCCTCGGCGCCCATTGGGTGGAACGAACACGCCCCCTCTCCCTATTGGGCAGTTGGGCGGCTCGTCCCCGCCCCCAGCGAGGGGTGTGATGGGACTTGTAGTCCGGAAGCTGCGACGATGCGCGGGTGGGCGCGGACACGCGTGTCCTCGTGTGCAGGGGGAACACACGCGTGTGCCAGGGCGAACACACGTGCCCAGGAGCGTTCACGTGGCCATAGAACTGCCAACATGTGTGTACATGTGAGTGCAGGTGAGTACATACATGTGTCTCCTCATGTGCAGGAGCACACACATGTGCCAGGGTGAACACACGTGCCCAGGTGTGTTTCAATGGGCACACAAGTGCCAACGTGTGTGCGAGCGCAGGTGAGCATACCTGAGTACAGGTGGGCACAGGTGAGTGCATACATGTGTGTCCTCGTGCAGGGTGAACACACATATGTGCCAGCGCGGACACGTGTGTTCACATGAGTGTGAGCACAGTGGGCACACTCGAGTACAGGTGGGTGCAGGTGAGTAAACACACACGTGGGCACCCTCCTGTGCAGGTGAGAGACAGGTGAGCACACACATGTGGGGACACACCTGTGCGTGCGTGCGTGTGTGTGCGTGTGTGTGTGTGTGTGTGTGTGTGTGTGTGTGCAGGTACAGGTGAGCACACACGTGTGGGGACACACCTGTGTCTGTGTGTGTGTGTGTGTGTGTGTGTCTGTGTGTGTCTGTGTGTGTCTGTGTGTGTGTGTGCGCAGGTACAGGTGAGCACACACGTGTGGGGACACACCTGTGTGTGGAGGTGACGTGTGGCTGCTGGTGAGCACCTGTGTGTGTGTGCAGGTACACACATGTGCAGGTACGGTACAGGTGAAGCCCACGCGTGTTCACACGTATGTGTCCCCGCGATTCCAGCTGTTCCGGGTGGGTTCCCGGTGGGTTCCCCCTCCGTTCCCGGTGGGTTCCCAGTGGGTTCCCGCTCTGTTCCCGGTGGGATCCCGGCCCGTTCCCGGCCCCGCTGTCGGGATTTCCTCCCTCTCCGGCCAGGAGGACATTGGGGATTTTGGGGCGAAAAGCGGCCGCTTCGGGGCTGACCCAGCGGCGCTGGTGGGAACCCGCCGCGTCCCCCGGAGCGGGGGGCCGGGGGGCTGGAAGCGTCTCTAATTGCACATTAATGTGATTATAATCACAATTAACGGCGCTCCGGCGCCTCTTTCCCGGCGGCCAAACTTATCCCCGATCCCGACGCGCTCCGATCGCCCCGCTGACCCCGGAGCGGCTCCCGCTGCTCCCCCAACCCCGCGGGCCGAGCCGGGAGCGGGGCCAGCCTGGCACGACGGGAGCGGAACGGGGTGAAGTCATCCCTTCCCTTTCTTCCCATCCCATCCCATCCCATCCCATCCCATCCCATCCCATCCCATC
>JAJPCS010021054.1:7769-21462 GCA_021164005.1 Willisornis vidua nigrigula | reverse complement strand
TGGTGTGGAAGGAGGGCTGGGAATGCCAGCCTAGAAGGGCTGGAAAAGCTTCTCATCCAGGTGGTAGCACTGGAGGAGAAGCTGCTGTTCCTTTTCCTTGGGGATGGAGGGAGCTGCACGTCCAGGCCACCAAACTTCCTCCTGGAGCTCCCCCAGCACAGGAGATGCTACAAAAACACCCCCATGGATTTATTTCCCTCTTTGCCTCTGGCCCAGAGCTCAGCCCTCAGCCCAGGGCCCTTTCCCAGGAATGTGTCCCCTGTGCCCACAGCCTGTGCCTCAGGACCAGCACCCGGGGACAGGGCCCGGCTCTGCTGGGAAAAGGGAATTCCAGGAGCACCAACTTTCCCTGCAAACCTTTCCTGTTCAGAAGTGCAGGGAAAACAGGGCAGTGCAGGAGACCTGGGCCCACCTGTGGGAATGGTGGGAATGGGAAAAGCAGAGACCATGGAACAGGTTGGGATGGAGGGACTCTGAGGATCATCCAGTCCCACCCCCTGCCCTGGGCAGGGACACCTCCCACTGTCCCAGCCTGGCCTTGAGCACTCCCAGGGCTGGGGCAGCCACAGCTTCTCTGGGAATCCCAGTCCAGCCCTCTCCACCCTCGCAGGAAGGAATTTCCTCCCAATACCCAACCTAAATTTCCTCTCTTTGAGTTAGAAAGTGAAATCCCGGAGCTGGAATGTGCCCCTGTGGGAAAATCTGCATCTCATAGGGTTGGTTAGGCTGGAAAAGACCCTCACAGTCAAATCCCTTCCCAATATCCCACCTATCCCTGCCCTCTGGCAGTGGGAAGCCATTCTCTGTGTCCTGTCCTTCCATCCCTTGTCCCCAGTCCCTCTCCAGTTCTCCTGGAGCCCCTTCAGGCCCTGCCAGGGGCTCTCAGCTCTCCCTTCTCCAGGTGACCCCCCCCAGCTCTCCCAGCCTGGCTCCAGAGGGGTTCCAGCCCTGGAGCAGCTCTGGGGCCTCCTCTGGACTCTCCAGCAGCTCCACGTGCTCCTGGTGGATCCAGGGCTGAAGCAGCTCTGCAGGTGGCCTTGGGGACGCCGTCCTGGCTGTCTGGGATCATCTCCTTGTCCCTGTGAGGGACAGAGATGGTTTTATGGCTTAAACATTGTTATTAGAACCAAAGGACTTCTGTCCATGGCAGCAAACTGTGCAGAGCAGGAACTGCTCAGCGAAGCTCCCCCTGGTCTGGTCTGGTGAGATAAAGGCAGTGCCACTGCCCAGTTACCCCCGGAAAGGATGTGCCCAGCAGAGGGAGGGACTGGAATGTTCCAGGAGCAAGCTGAGGATGTGCTGAGGGGCTGCACACCCACAGGGGCACAGCTGGTGCTGGGCAAGGGTGTGTGTTTGTGCTCACCCAGCTGTGCTGAGGGATGGGGGGTCAGAGGGGCCACAAAACCTGAGTGTTTGCTACAGAATGGCCCCTGGAAAATTCCAGAGCTAAGGGAGTGAAAGGAAGCAAAGCACAGGAACAGTGAGGAGGGAACTGAGGCAGCTGAGAAACACCCAGTGACTCTATAATCAGGTGAACGGTCCTGGAGAAGTTCCTGGGGCTATCACTGAGCACTTGGGGGGCTCCAGACAGGGACCACCACCAGGTGAAGCCTCTCAGAGACCTTATAAGGATATGTATGTATGCTAATTAGTGCTGGGAAACATCATGAATATGTAACAGGGGAGCGACAGTGAATCTTCAGGTCATGCAGACAGTGGAGACACCTCTGTGTGAAATGATTCCCAGGGCACCTGCCCCGAATAAAGACACTCTGGCTTCTAAATCTCACAGGATGGGTCTCAGAGGCTTCCTGAGGAGCAATTTCAGGCTCCTCTGGGGCAGCACCAGGACAATCATAGGTTGAAGATACTCATCTCTGCTGATGGGGGAGAGTCACCTGCACTGACAGGAGAGGCATCCTGAGAGCAGTCCAGGACTCCTGCAGTGTCCTGGGATCAGTGTGGCATCCTCCAGGGCAGAGCTGCCCACCAGGGACACGCCTGGCCCAGGCATGGCAGAACCCACATGGCTCCTTCCCTCCCCACATGGACTTCCCTCCCCATCCCAGGCTTTTCCCCTCCCCACCCCAGGCTTTTCCCCTCCCCATCTGGGCTTCCCTCACAGATCCAGACTCCAACCATCACTTCCACAGGACTGGGACTCTCACTACTGAAAACATCTCAAGAGGAGGATCAATAGGACACCTCTGGAATCCATGGAGTGGTGGTATTTTTTTTACTTCCTCTATCTCTCTTCCTCTCCCCTTTTCTCTCTTTTCCCTGTTTCTCTCTCTGTCACTTTGACTGTTAAACAAAGCCCATCCTGTTCCCTCTGCCACGTGGACTCCTTTGCACCTTAATTCCAACAGAGGCCTCTCCCATCATCTCCAGAACTGGATCCCAACAGTCCCTTAACTCTGCTTCCCTGAGGATCTGCCCCAGGGGTCCTGTGCGTGCCCCTGCCCACCCCCAGCCCACAGAGATGGAGACGATACTTTGGTGGTTGCTGGACATGACTTTGTTAATTCCTGGGATAGTTGGAGCTGTTGGGGTGAACCTCTGGAGCAGGACAATCCGCTCCGTGGTGGGATGATCCAAAGAGGAGAGGCAGGGAGCTCTGGGAGGGGTTGGCAGCCAGGGAAGGGGCGAGTTGAGGGGTGCCTGGGCCCCTCAGGCTGGCATTGCCCCTGTCCCTGTCCCTGGGGGCTGCTCCACGCTGGGATGCTCCACATCGGAGGGATGCAGGGCATGGTGTGGCTCCACCACCTTTATAGTCACAGGATGCTGCGAGGAGGGTGAGAGGGGCGCTCAGGGGGTGCCCGCGCCGGGGAGGGGCGGGATTTGGGGGGCCTCTCACCGGGAAGAGGTCGCGCAAGAGGAAGAGCAGCCCCAGCGCCACCAGCGCCATCAGTGCCCAGCCGCAGTAGCGCCAGGGGATCCCGTAGCGCAGGGCGCGGAGAGGGGAGCGCAGCCACAGGAACGAGGACTTGGAGCGCCTGCGGGCACGGGGACAGACGGCGCTGTGCCCTCTGTGCCCTCCCCCGGCCCCCCTGTGCCTCCTGTGTCCCCCTGCCCTCCCCGAACCCACCTGCGCCCTCGGCCCCACCTGTGCCCTCGCTGCTCTCCCTGCTTCCCCTGCCCTCCCCTGACCCCCTGCTCCCCCTGCCCTCCCCGGCCCCACCTGGGCGGCGGCAGCGCCGGGTGTTTGTTGGGCTCCTCCCGCCCCCTGCCCGCGGGTCTCTCCTCGGCCTCCTGCGCCGTCAGCAGCTCCAGGCTCAGCTCCAGCTTGCCCTGCAGGGATTCGGGGGGCCCGTGGGGTGCGGGCTGTGGCGGTGCCGCCCGTCCCGGAGCTGCCCCCCGTTCTCCCGGGATTCCCAGCCTACCGAGAGCCGCCGGGATCCGTCCTCCTGTAGCGAGCAGGGCCACCAGCCCCGAACCCGCCGCGCTCGGAACAGGTTGATGGGAGCGGGGGCCGGGCCGGGGGTCCTGCCCCAGGACCGGCACAGCCAGCGCAGTCCCCCGGGCACGGCCCGGCACAGCCAGGAGTGGCCCCCGGGCACGGCCCGGCACAGCCAGCGCAGCCCCCCGGGCACGGCCCGGCACAGCCAGGAGTGCCTCCCAGGCACAGCCCGGCACTGCCTGGCACTCCGGGCCGGGCGCGGCAGCTGCCGCAGGTCCAGCTCCAGGATGCCTGGTGGAAAGGTGGGAGGGAGAACTCCTGTCACCAGGGGTGCTCCCAGTCACCAGGGGGTGTTTCCCATCCCCACTGAGTGCTCCCAGTCACCAGGGGGTGGTCCCCATCCCCAATGGGTGCTCCCTATTTCCAGTGGGTGCTCCCCACCACCAATGGGTGTTTCCCATCCCCAGTGGGTGCTCCCCACCACCAGTGGCTGTTTTCCATTTTCACTGAGTGCTCCCAGTCACCAGTGGGTGCTCCCCATGCCCAGTGGGTGCCCTCCACCACCAGTGGGTGTTTTCCATCCCTACTGAGTGCTCCCCATCCCCAGTTGGTGCTACCCATTTCCTGTGGGTGCTTCTCATCACTAGTGGGTGTTTTCTATCACCAGTGGGTGCTCCCCATCCCCAGTGGGTGCTCCCAGTCCCCGGTGGGTGTTTTCCATCATCACTGGGTGCTCCCAGTAGCATGTGGGTGCTCCCAGTAGCCTGTGGGTGCCTCCCACCCCTCAGGGGTCCGAGGGCAAGGAAATGGGGTCTCACCCAGAAAATCGTCTGCTTTAAACTTGTCGTTGTCCCACACTTGGAGGATGAGTTTGGGTGGCACCTTCAGCACCGTCTCATCCAGGCTCCAGATGTGCTCCTAGGGAGGGGAAAGGTGGGAGTGCTTGTCACACTCTGGGGTGTCCTCTGCCACCCCAGAGACCCCATCACCCACCCACAGGTTCTATGTCACCCCAGGGTCCCCATCACCCACCCCTGTGTCCCCATCACCCACTGCCAGGCTCTCTGCCACTCCAAGGACCCCATCACCCACCCCTGGCATCCCTGTCACCAGAGAGTCCCCATTCTGCGCCCCAGTGGTCTCTGTCACCCCATGTCCCCATTCCCAGGCTCCCTGTCACCCCAGGGTCCCCATCACCCACTCCTGTGGTCCCTGTCACCCCAGGTCCCCATCCCCAAGATTCTCTGCCCCCTGTGTCCCCAATCCCCTATCCCTGTCTCTCTGCCCCTCTTTCCCCCTCCCAGAAGTCTCATGGTCCACAATCTGGCCCCAGTCCGTGTCACCCCATGTCCCCATCCTCCCCAGCCTCCCTGTCCCCGCTGTGCCCCCCAGCCCCGGGCCGTGCCCACCCTGCGGCCGATGGCACAGAGTTTCTCCGCCGCCAGGAACTCGAAAGGGAAGAGGAAGCGCCAGTTGAAGGCGCCGTGCCCGTCCCGGCAGCGATAATGGATGTCCGTGCGCTGCCGCTGCTCCCACAGCCCGTCCAGCCACCTGCGGGGACAGTGCTGTCACCCCCGGGGCATGGGACACCGGGGAGGGGGACACCGGCGTGACAGGGACACTGGGGTGACAGGGACACGGCTGGCCCCACTGTCACACCCCTGGGGGATGGGGGCACTGGGGAGAGGGACACTGGGGTGACAGGGACACGGCTGGCACCGCTGGCACCCTCGGGGGATGGGGGCACGGGGGAATGGGACACTGGAGTGACAGGGACACAGCTGGCACCACTGTCGCACCCCCGGGGAGCACGGGGCAATGGGACACTGAGGATGGGGACACTGAGGCGACAAGGACACGGCTGGCACCGCTGTCACACCCCCGGGGGGATGGGGACACTGGGAATGGGGACACTGGGGTGACAAGGACACGGCTGGCACCACTGTCACATCCCCGGGGGCACAGGGGGATGGGGGGACTAGAGGTGGAGACACGGCTGGCACTGTTGTCACACCCTCGGGGGGGGCACAGGGGTACAGAGACTGGGCATGGGGACACTGGGGTGACAGGGAGAACCTGGGCACAGGGACGTGGCTGTCACACCCAGCAGGGCATGAGGGAACAGGGACACTGGGGGTGACAGGGACCTTGGGGTGACAGAGAGATGGGGATGGGTGATGGGGTGGTGAAGAACCTTGGGGTGGGTGATGGGGTGACAGACCCCAGGAGTGGGTGGGGGGGACCCTGGGAAGACAAGGACAGACTCTGGGGGGTGACAGGGACCCTGTGGGGTGGGTGGCAGTCTGGGGGGCACACGGGGGTGCCCCGGGCTCACCCAATCACGTAGATGTCACTCATGCGCTGCCCCAGCAGGTTGATGTCCTTCAGGTCCGTGTCCCGCACGTTCCACACCACACAGCGCAGCTCGTACCTGGGGGACAGGGCAGTGTCCCCTCCCGCCCGGGGGGACAGGGCAGTGTCCCCTCCTGTCCGTGGGGACAGGGCAGTGTCCCCTCCCGCCCGGGGGAACAGGGCATTGTCACCTCCTGTCACCAGAGCCACTCACCCCTCGGCCTTGCGGGGGTCAATGCTCACGGGGGCCCCGGGGGGCCCGAGGCTGCTGGGGAAGATGTCGACCCACATCTGCAGCTTCCCCTGCGCGGGACACGCAGGGGTTGGGAACGGACCCCTGGAGCCCCCTCGGGCCAGGGTGCCCATCACTCACCCCTGGGGTCCCTGTCACCCCAGGGCCCCACCCCCCACCCCCGGGGTCCCTGTCACCCCAGGGTGCCCATCACCCACCCCCGGGGTCCCTGTCACCCCAGGGTGCCCATCCCCATGTTCTTTACCACCCCAAGGTCCCCGTAGTCCCCCTGGCATATACCCCAAAGTCCCTATCACCCTTGGGTCCCTGCCCAGCCACATCCCTGTCACCTCAGGGTCCCCATCACCCACCCCAGGGTCCCTGTCACCGACCCCAAGGTCCCTGTCACCCACTCCAGAGTTCCTGTCACCTCAATGTCCCCCTGGCACACCCTATACTCCAATGTCCTCGTCACTCTGGGGTCACTTTCTTGTCACCCCATTACCCACCTCCAGGTTCTCTGTCACCCCAGAATCTCCATCCCCAGGGCCCCTGTCACCCCGGGGCCCCCATCACCCACCCTCAGAGTCCCTGTCACCCCCAGTATCCCCACAGCCCACCCCCAGGTTCTCTGTCACCCCAGTGTCCCCACAGCCCACCCTCATGTTCTCTGTCACCCCAGTGTCCCCACAGAGCACCCTGAGGGTCCCTGTCACCTCACAGTCCCCTTGGCACACCCTATACTCCAATGTCCCCATCACCCTGGGGTCCCTTCTTAGCCCCATCTCTGTCATCCCAGGGTCCCATCACCCACCCAAGGTCCCCCCCCCCCCACTGTCCCCCCCCCCCCCCCGTCCCCCCCCCCCCATGCTCCCCCTGCCCTCCCCCTGCTCCCCCGTGCCCCCCACCCGCGGTGCCCACCTGCTCCAGCCCGGGCTGGGCACTGCTGAACAGGGCTCGTGTCTCCAGGTGCTCGGGCACGAAGGGGCACAGGTTGAGCACGTGCAGTGCCAGGCGCTCCTTGGGTGGTCCCGCGTGCCGGAACGTGGGGGGAGTGCGCTCTGCACGGGATGGCACCGTGGGCACGGCTGGACCCGCCCCCAAACCCCCCCGGCATCACCCCGACCCCTCCTCGGCCCCACAGGGGCCACCCCAGACACCCCCGCTGACCCCCCCAGATCCCCCAGGCACCCTCCAGACCCTGCAGACCCCCAGACACCTCCCAGGGACCCCCAGACACCTTCAGACATCCCATAGACCCCCGCAGACACCCCCCAGACACTCCCCAGACACTCCCAAACAGCCTCCAGACCCTGCTGACCCCCTAGACACCTCCCAGACCCCTCCAGACTCTCACCCCAGACTCCCCCAAACACCTCCCAACCCCCTCACGTCCCCCCAGACCTCCACGCTGTCCCCCCACAGCCCCACCAGTGCCCCCCATTTGCCCATCAGTGCCCCCCAGCCCCGCACCGAACTGCCCGAGGAGGAAGGTGTGGTGGTTGAAGGTCATGGCCGTTCCGTCGGGGCTGAACTGGGGCCCGGGCAGCCCCTGGGTGGCAGCGACGAGTTCCAGGGCCCTGCTCGGGCACAGCTGGTCCCTCCAGGCCGCGGGGCCCGCGCTGGGGGGCGGCGGGTGGGCGGGGGGCTGGGACACCCCCGGGTGTGCCCCCCGTGCCCATTGCCATGTACCCTCTGTGCCCAGCCCACTGTGCCCACCCCCGTCCCTATCTCCTCATACCCATCCCTGTGCCCACCCCAGGACCACCCCCATTGTTCTCCCCAGTCCCTCTGTGCCCAATCCAGGACCACCCCCATGTGCCCATCCCAACCCGTTCTTGTGCCTCCCACCCCTCTGTGCCCCCCCATCCTCCTGTGCCCCCTCATCCCACTGTATTCCCATCCCTGTCCCCATCCACTCATTAACTCTCTGCTTGTGCCTATGATATTCCCATCCCCCTGTTCCCCAACCCCCCTCTGTCCCCCCATCTTTCTGTTCGCCCATCCAACCACTCTGTGGCCCCCTCCCCCTGTGCCCCCCTTCCCACCCCTCTGTGCCCCCTTCCCCCTGTGCCCCCCATCCCTGTCTCCTGTTCCCATTCCTGTCCCCACTCACTCCCAGACTCTCTGTTTGTGCCCATTCCCAAATGCCAACGCTATTCCCCACCCCTGTGTGCCCCCTCCAGTGCGCCCCCCACATGCAGAGCAGGGCGGGCACCCACACTGGGCACAGCGCTAGGACAGCAGCTGGTTCTAACCCCAAACCTAACCCTGTCCCTGTCCCTAACCCTAACCTTGACCCTAACCCTGACCCCCACCCCTGTGTGCCCCCAGTGTCCCCCCATGCCACCACGTGCAATGCAGGGCGGGCAGCCCACAGTGGGCACAGTGCTGGGACAGCAGCTGGTTCTAACCCTAACTCTAACCCTAACCCCCACCCCAGCGTGCCCCGCCGTGCCCTCCATGCCCTCCGTGCCCCCCGTGGCACCCACGTGCGGAGCAGAGCAGGCAGCCCGCAGTGGGCGCGGTGCCGGGACAGCAGCCGGTTCTCCAGGTCGATGGTGGTGCTGCCGATCTCCTGGTCCGGGGGCAGCCGGTCGTGGTCCAGCAGCGTCACCCGCAGGTCCTTCTCCAGAGGGATGGTGGCCGTCACCTCGAACATCCTGCGGCGGGAGGGCATCGGGAGTGGCATCGGGAGTGGCCCCCCGGCGCCGGGACACGGAGGGGGCACCCGCCGGGGGGCAGGGACACACAGGCACAGGGGGATGGGGGCACGGGGGCGGCACACACAGTGGAGGGTTGTCTGGTGGCAAAGGGACCCACTGGCATTGGGAATGTGGTGTCTGGTGGCACAGGGACCCGCTGCCATTGGGAACAGGGTGTCTGGTGGCACAGGGACCCGCTGGCATTGGGAATGGGACATGTGGTGTGGCACAGGGACCTTCCAGCACAGGGACACTCAGACATAGGGAATGAGCCCCAGTGCCCTCCTCCCAGTGCCAGCCCCATCATCCTGATGCCACCCAGGGGTGACAGAGCCCCCGGGCCCCCGTGCCAGTGCCACCCAGGGGTGACCGTGCCCTTGGACCCCCATCCTGATTCCACCCAGGGGTGAGAGAGCCCCCAGGCCCTCATCCCAGTGCCACCCAGGGGTGATAGAGCCCCCAGACCCTCCATCCTGATGCCACCCAGGGGTTACAGAGCTCCTGAGCCTCCCATCCCAGTGCCACCCAGGAGTGACAGAGCCCCCGGGCCCCCCATGCCAGCCCCACCTGCCAAACACGGGCTCCAGGGTGTTGGGTACATACTGGTCCCGCTGGCCCAGGGTCTTCTTCCCCAGGGACACCCGGACATAGGGATCGCTCTGGCAGCAGGGTGGGCACAGTCAGGGTGGCACCGGGGCAGGGGGAGGGCAGGGGATCCCCCCCAGCCCCCCAGGGGTCCTTACCAGCCCGGTGACGTCATGGGGGGACAGGTCAAAGGCACGGACGATGTAGACCCTCACCAGGCACTCCTGGGGGGTGCTGGGGGGCAGCTGCTGGAAGTGGGGGGGCAAAGGGGGCACCCCGGGCTCCTCGGGCAGGGGGTAGATACAGAACAACCCCTGAGAGAGACCCCCGGTTGGGCCCCCTGGGGGTCCCATGGCCCCGGCTCCAGGGTCCCCATGGGGGTCTCACCCACCTTGAACTCGCCCACGGGTTCGGGGTCCTGCCCCAGCTCAGGGTCCTGCCCCAGCTCGGGGTCCTGCCCTGGTCTGTACAGGGGGAAGGTGTGGCAGAAATCCTGCAGGCCCTGGAACTCGGACACGGCCTCCAGCTCGCAGCTGTAGATCTGTGGGGCCATTTGCAGCCTGGCATTTATCCCTGTTCCCAGCCTGGCATTTATCCCTGTTCCCAGCCCAAGCCCCATCCTGGGGCTTCTCCCCGGCACAGCCCTGCCCCCTTCTTCAGCCTTGTCCCCTTCCCATATTCGTGCCCATCCCATTTTCATCCCCATCCTCAGCCCCATCCCATCTTCATCCTCCTCCCATCTTCATCCCCATGCTTGACACCCTCCCATCCTCACCTCCATCCCATCTACATCTCCATCCTTGTCCCCATTCCATCCGAGTCTCTATCCCACCCCCATCCCTATCCCCTTTCCATCTTCATCCCCATGCCTGTCCTATTGTTCAGCACTTTCCTTGTCCTCATCCCAACCCTTTCATCATCCCTGTCCTCAGCCCATTTCCCTCACAATATCCATCCCTGCCCTTTTTCCCAGCCTGTTTCCATCCCTGACCTGTCCCTATCTCCATCTCATGCCCATCCCTGTCCCGGTCCTCATCCTGTTCCTGCCCTGACTTCATCCCTATCCCACTTCCTTCCTGTCCCCATCTGTGCCCTTGTCCCCACCCATCCCTGTCCCATCTTCAGCCTTCCCCCATCCCTGTCCCATCCCTGTCCCATCCTGTGCCATCTCCACCCCTTCCCTGTCCCAATCCCAATCCCAATCCCAATCTCAATCCCAATCCCAATCCCAATCCCAATCCCAATCCCAATCCCAATCCCAATCCCAATCCCAGGCTCTGCTCACCTTCAGTCTGTCCCTGTTTGTTCCCCACGGGATTTCTCCCTTGTCCTCCAGGGCCATGTAGAACTTGCTCCACCAGTCCATCTCCTCCTCCTCCTCCTTCACCTCCTCCTCCTCCATGTCCTGGGGTAGCAGGGGGAGGTTGGAGTGGGTGGCACAGGTGGCACAGGTGGCCCCTGGCGGCCCTGTTCCCGTGCCCACCGTGTCACCATCCCCCTTCTTCCCGAGGCAGCTGAGCAGGACCTGCAGGAACAAGGAGAACTTGGAAAACTGAGGCAGGGCTGGGGGTGCCAGGGCTGGAGGTGCCAGGGCTGGGGGTGCCACCCCAGGGACTCACCTGGGCAATCCTGGACCGGACCCTGGTCAGGAGGTACAAACACCAACATTTCCAGAGGCTGGAAACCACCGACAGGGAAAGGGGCTCGTCTGTGGGAGAGAGGGATGGGCAGGGATGGGGCAGGGATGAAGCAAGGATGGGGCTGAAATGGGGCAGGGATGGGGCAGAGATGGGGCAGAGATGGGGCAGGGATGGAGAAAAGGGTCCCTGGATTGGGCAGGGATGGGACAGGGGGTATTTGGGATGGGAGAGGTGGTACTGGGGGTGAGGCAGGGTTGGGGGGTACCTGGGATCAGGCAGGTACGAGGGGTGGGCAGGGGGTACCTGGGATGGGGCAGGGATGGGGCAGGGAATACCAGGGGTGGGCAGGGATGGGCCAGGCAGTACCTGGCATAGACACGGCTGTGTAGGAAGCAGTGCCAGTGTTCCCAGGGCTGGGGGGCTGCTCCTGCCCAGGGGGCTGCTCCGGCCCGGGGGGCTGCTCCGGGTGGGGGGCGCGGCAGCGGTACCGGCCCAGCCCCCGCACGCAGCCCTGCCCCAGCAGCGCCCCCGGCCCGCTGTGCCCCCCGTCCCACACCCGCAACCGGATCGGGGGCACGAACTGCTCCTCCTCCGGCAGGGCCTGGGGACGAGCCGCGGTGTCAGCCCGGAGTGCCACGGCAGCACCTCGGGAGGGTCACCCGCTCCCCGTGCCCCTCACCAGGGTCAGCAGGAAGGCGGTGCTGGGGAAGTTGGGGTTGGAGGCGAAGTCCTTGATCGCGGGGGTCCACAGCGTGTGCCCCGCCCAGTGCAGCTCCAGCCGCGGCTCCCGCACGGCCCCGCGCAGCCCCCGCAGCCCCCAGGCCAGCACCTGCGGGCACCGCGCCGGGTGGCACCCCTGGGGCGCTCGAGGGGCACTCGTGAAGGTGCCTGTCCCTGTCCCCGTCTCTGTCTCCATCCCTGTCCCCGAGCTGTCCTTGCCTTCACCCCTCCGTGCCTGTCCTTATTTTCATCCCTGCTTTTGATCCTGTCCTGTCCCCATCCCCTGTCCCATCCCTGTCCTTGTCCCCATCCCATCCCCACCACCTTCAGCACTGTCCCTTGTCCTTGTCCCTGTCCTCTTCCCAATCTCCATCTCAAACTTCATCTCTGTCCCATCCCAGACCGTGTCCATCCTGCCTTTATCCCTGTTTCAATCCCTGTCCGTATCCCATTCCCTGCTTCCTCCTTGTCCCCTCCCTGTCCTCACAAGTCCCCATCCCTGTCCCCTCCCCACCTTCATCCCAGACCGTGTCCACCCTGCCTTTAGCCCTGTTCCAATCTCTGTCCCCACCCATTTCCCTGCTTCCTCCTTGTCCCCTCCCGGTGTGCCCATGTCCCACCTCCAGTGCCACCCTGTGCAGGCGTGGCCGGATTCCCGGCGGGATGCCGAGCCCGTCCTTCCTGGGGGGCGGGGGGCTGAGCGCTGCCCGGGGCCCGTCCTGCGGGGACGGGGGGACAGTCACGCCGGGCCCTCAGCCCCGGGTGCCCCCCGAGTCCCCCGTGACCCCGGTGCCCGCTCACCTCGGGCTCGAGAAGCAGCTCGAAGGCGGCCACGAGGTGCCCGGCGGGGCCGCGAGGCCCCCGCAGCGGGTGGCGCTGGAGCCGGGGGGGCTCCCGGTGTCCCTGCTCCAGCCACACCTCCGGGCAGCACACGCACCTTCCCAGGAAAACACCCGCGCCCTGCGAGGCAGGGATTGGGTGCGAGTGCTGCCTCCGCCCATGGGTGCCCCCCGTCCTCCCATCCCTCCTGGCGACCCAGCCCGCCATCCATCCCTCCATCTCTTCCTCATCCCTTCCTCCCTCCACGGCAATGACTCCATCCCCAAATCCTTCAATTCCTCCTGCCATCCCTCCCTCCCTGCCCCATTCCTCATTCCTCCCTCTGCCCCCCTCCTTCCATGTCTCCCTCCTCTTTTCTCCCTCCTCCCTCCCTCCCTCCCTCCCCACATCGCTCCCTCCATCCCCAAATCCTTCCATGTCTCCCGGCAACTCTCCATCAATGTCCCATGGCTCATCCCTCCCTCTGCCCCGCTCCCTCCCTCTCTCCTTCACTCCTTCCCTCCTTCCTTTCCTCCCTCCTTCCCTCTACTCTTCCTCCATCCCTCTCATAACTCCATCCCTAAATCCTTCCATACCTGACCCCCTATCCTGTCATCCCTCCTGCCATCCCTCCATCCATGTCCCATCCCTCAGCCTTCCCTGACTCCCCATCCTTCCTTCCCTCCCCACATCGCTCCATCCATCCCCCCTCCCTCCCTCCCTCCCTTCCCCCGTGGGGGTCGCACCTCCCCCGCCTGCTTGAACACCCCCACCACCACTGCCGGGGGGTCCTCCCGGACGCCTCGGGGGTCCCCGAACAGCAGCACCGGCTGCAGCAGCAGCGTCTGATCCCAGAGCGGGTCCAGAGAGCACCGCGCGACCCGGGAGCGCTGGCTGCGATCCACGATGGACACGTGGGCGGTGGCGTCTGGGGGACAGTGACACCCTCAGCACCCCGGGGCGCATACGGTGAGGAGGGGCGGGAGTGGGGGTCCCACCTAGGGAAGTTTTGGAGCTGCCGGGGCTCAGATCCAGGGCCTGGAAGAGGTAACAGCGGAGCTGGAAGCGGCTGGGACCTGCAGGACAGGAGGGGGCAGGGTGGCTGGGACCCCCGGACTGGACCGGGGACCGCCCCCGACCACTCCCCGGCTGGACTCGGACCCCCCCAACCGTCCCCCAGCTGGACCCAGACGCCTCCAACCACCACCCGGACTGGACCTGGAACACCCGACCGCCCCCC
>JAJPCS010021053.1:7774-21521 GCA_021164005.1 Willisornis vidua nigrigula | reverse complement strand
GCTGGGAATGCTGGTGTGGAACAGGAACTGGGAATGCTGGTGTGGAACAGAGGCTGGGAATGCTGGTGGGGAACTGGGGCTGGGAATGCTGGTGTGGAACCGGGGCTGGGAATGCTGGTGTGGAAGGAGGGCTGGGAATGCCAGCCTAGAAGGGCTGGAAAAGCTTCTCATCCAGGTGGTAGCACTGGAGGAGAAGCTGCTGTTCCTTTTCCTTGGGGATGGAGGGAGCTGCACGTCCAGGCCACCAAACTTCCTCCTGGAGCTCCCCCAGCACAGGAGATGCTACAAAAACACCCCCATGGATTTATTTCCCTCTTTGCCTCTGGCCCAGAGCTCAGCCCTCAGCCCAGGGCCCTTTCCCAGGAATGTGTCCCCTGTGCCCACAGCCTGTGCCTCAGGACCAGCACCCGGGGACAGGGCCCGGCTCTGCTGGGAAAAGGGAATTCCAGGAGCACCAACTTTCCCTGCAAACCTTTCCTGTTCAGAAGTGCAGGGAAAACAGGGCAGTGCAGGAGACCTGGGCCCACCTGTGAGAATGGTGGGAATGGGAAAAGCAGAGACCATGGAACAGGTTGGGATGGAGGGACTCTGAGGATCATCCAGTCCCACCCCCTGCCCTGGGCAGGGACACCTCCCACTGTCCCAGCCTGGCCTTGAGCACTCCCAGGGCTGGGGCAGCCACAGCTTCTCTGGGAATCCCAGTCCAGCCCTCTCCACCCTCGCAGGAAGGAATTTCCTCCCAATACCCAACCTAAATTTCCTCTCTTTGAGTTAGAAAGTGAAATCCCGGAGCTGGAATGTGCCCCTGTGGGAAAATCTGCATCTCATAGGGTTGGTTAGGCTGGAAAAGACCCTCACAGTCAAATCCCTTCCCAATATCCCACCTATCCCTGCCCTCTGGCAGTGGGAAGCCATTCTCTGTGTCCTGTCCTTCCATCCCTTGTCCCCAGTCCCTCTCCAGCTCTCCTGGAGCCCCTTCAGGCCCTGCCAGGGGCTCTCAGCTCTCCCTTCTCCAGGTGACCCCCCCCAGCTCTCCCAGCCTGGCTCCAGAGGGGTTCCAGCCCTGGAGCAGCTCTGGGGCCTCCTCTGGACTCTCCAGCAGCTCCACGTGCTCCTGGTGGATCCAGGGCTGAAGCAGCTCTGCAGGTGGCCTTGGGGACGCCGTCCTGGCTGTCTGGGATCATCTCCTTGTCCCTGTGAGGGACAGAGATGGTTTTATGGCTTAAACATTGTTATTAGAACCAAAGGACTTCTGTCCATGGCAACAAACTGTGCAGAGCAGGAACTGCTCAGCGAAGCTCCCCCTGGTCTGGTCTGGTGAGATAAAGGCAGTGCCACTGCCCAGTTACCCCCGGAAAGGATGTGCCCAGCAGAGGGAGGGACTGGAATGTTCCAGGAGCAAGCTGAGGATGTGCTGAGGGGCTGCACACCCACAGGGGCACAGCTGGTGCTGGGCAAGGGTGTGTGTTTGTGCTCACCCAGCTGTGCTGAGGGATGGGGGGTCAGAGGGGCCACAAAACCTGAGTGTTTGCTACAGAATGGCCCCTGGAAAATTCCAGAGCTAAGGGAGTGAAAGGAAGCAAAGCACAGGAACAGTGAGGAGGGAACTGAGGCAGCTGAGAAACACCCAGTGACTCTATAATCAGGTGAATGGTCCTGGAGAAGTTCCTGGGGCTATCACTGAGCACTTGGGGGGCTCCAGACAGGGACCACCACCAGGTGAAGCCTCTCAGAGACCTTATAAGGATATGTATGTATGCTAATTAGTGCTGGGAAACATCATGAATATGTAACAGGGGAGCGACAGTGAATCTTCAGGTCATGCAGACAGTGGAGACACCTCTGTGTGAAATGATTCCCAGGGCACCTGCCCCGAATAAAGACACTCTGGCTTCTAAATCTCACAGGATGGGTCTCAGAGGCTTCCTGAGGAGCAATTTCAGGCTCCTCTGGGGCAGCACCAGGACAATCATAGGTTGAAGATACTCATCTCTGCTGATGGGGGAGAGTCACCTGCACTGACAGGAGAGGCATCCTGAGAGCAGTCCAGGACTCCTGCAGTGTCCTGGGATCAGTGTGGCATCCTCCAGGGCAGAGCTGCCCACCAGGGACACGCCTGGCCCAGGCATGGCAGAACCCACATGGCTCCTTCCCTCCCCACATGGACTTCCCTCCCCATCCCAGGCTTTTCCCCTCCCCACCCCAGGCTTTTCCCCTCCCCATCTGGGCTTCCCTCACAGATCCAGACTCCAACCATCACTTCCACAGGACTGGGACTCTCACTACTGAAAACATCTCAAGAGGAGGATCAATAGGACACCTCTGGAATCCACGGAGTGGTGGTATTTTTTTTACTTCCTCTATCTCTCTTCCTCTCCCCTTTTCTCTCTTTTCCCTGTTTCTCTCTCTGTCACTTTGACTGTTAAACAAAGCCCATCCTGTTCCCTCTGCCACGTGGACTCCTTTGCACCTTAATTCCAACAGAGGCCTCTCCCACCATCTCCAGAACTGGATCCCAACAGTCCCTTAACTCTGCTTCCCTGAGGATCTGCCCCAGGGGTCCTGTGCGTGCCCCTGCCCACCCCCAGCCCACAGAGATGGAGACGATGCTTTGGTGGTTGCTGGACATGACTTTGTTAATTCCTGGGATAGTTGGAGCTGTTGGGGTGAACCTCTGGAGCAGGACAATCCGCTCCGTGGTGGGATGATCCAACGAGGAGAGGCAGGGGAGCTCTGGGAGGGGTTGGCAGCCAGGGAAGGGGCGAGTTGAGGGGTGCCTGGGCCCCTCAGGCTGGCATTGCCCCTGTCCCTGTCCCTGGGGGCTGCTCCACGCTGGGATGCTCCACATCGGAGGGATGCAGGGCATGGTGTGGCTCCACCACCTTTATAGTCACAGGATGCTGCGAGTAGGGTGAGAGGGGCGCTCAGGGGGTGCCCGCGCCGGGGAGGGGCGGGATTTGGGGGGCCTCTCACCTGGAAGAGGTCGCGCAAGAGGAAGAGCAGCCCCAGCGCCACCAGCGCCATCAGTGCCCAGCCGCAGTAGCGCCAGGGGATCCCGTAGCGCAGGGCGCGGAGAGGGGAGCGCAGCCACAGGAACGAGGACTTGGAGCGCCTGCGGGCACGGGGACAGACGGCGCTGTGCCCTCTGTGCCCTCCCCCGGCCCCCCTGTGCCTCCTGTGTCCCCCTGCCCTCCCCGAACCCACCTGCGCCCTCGGCCCCACCTGTGCCCTCGCTGCTCTCCCTGCTTCCCCTGCCCTCCCCTGACCCCCTGCTCCCCCTGCCCTCCCCGGCCCCACCTGGGCGGCGGCAGCGCCGGGTGTTTGTTGGGCTCCTCCCGCCCCCTGCCCGCGGGTCTCTCCTCGGCCTCCTGCGCCGTCAGCAGCTCCAGGCTCAGCTCCAGCTTGCCCTGCAGGGATTCGGGGGGCCCGTGGGGTGCGGGCTGTGGCGGTGCCGCCCGTCCCGGAGCTGCCCCCCGTTCTCCCGGGATTCCCAGCCTACCGAGAGCCGCCGGGATCCGTCCTCCTGTAGCGAGCAGGGCCACCAGCCCCGAACCCGCCGCGCTCGGAACAGGTTGATGGGAGCGGGGGCCGGGCCGGGGGTCCTGCCCCAGGACCGGCACAGCCAGCGCAGCCCCCCGGGCACGGCCCGGCACAGCCAGGAGTGCCTCCCAGGCACAGCCCGGCACTGCCTGGCACTCCGGGCCGGGCGCGGCAGCTGCCGCAGGTCCAGCTCCAGGATGCCTGGTGGAAAGGTGGGAGGGAGAACTCCTGTCACCAGGGGTGCTCCCAGTCACCAGGGGGTGTTTCCCATCCCCACTGAGTGCTCCCAGTCACCAGGGGGTGCTCCCCAACCCCAATGGGTGCTCCCTATCTCCAGTGGGTGCTCCCCATCTCCAGTGGGTGCTCCCCACCACCAATGGGTGTTTCCCATCCCCAGTGGGTGCTCCCCACCACCAGTGGGTGTTTTCCATTTTCACTGAGTGCTCCCAGTCACCAGTGGGTGCTCCCCATGCCCAGTGGGTGCCCTCCACCACCAGTGGGTGTTTTCCATCCCTACTGAGTGCTCCCCATCCCCAGTTGGTGCTACCCATTTCCTGTGGGTGCTTCTCATCACTAGTGGGTGTTTTCTATCACCAGTGGGTGCTCCCCATCCCCAGTGGGTGCTCCCAGTCCCCGGTGGGTGTTTTCCATCATCACTGGGTGCTCCCAGTAGCATGTGGGTGCTCCCAGTAGCCTGTGGGTGCCTCCCACCCCTCAGGGGTCCGAGGGCAAGGAAATGGGGTCTCACCCAGAAAATCGTCTGCTTTAAACTTGTCGTTGTCCCACACTTGGAGGATGAGTTTGGGTGGCACCTTCAGCACCGTCTCATCCAGGCTCCAGATGTGCTCCTAGGGAGGGGAAAGGTGGGAGTGCTTGTCACACTCTGGGGTGTCCTCTGCCACCCCAGAGACCCCATCACCCACCCACAGGTTCTATGTCACCCCAGGGTCCCCATCACCCACCCCTGTGTCCCCATCACCCACTGCCAGGCTCTCTGCCACCCCAAGGACCCCATCACCCACCCCTGGCATCCCTGTCACCAGAGAGTCCCCATTCTGCGCCCCAGTGGTCTCTGTCACCCCATGTCCCCATTCCCAGGCTCCCTGTCACCCCAGGGTCCCCATCACCCACTCCTGTGGTCCCTGTCACCCCAGGTCCCCATCCCCAAGATTCTCTGCCCCCTGTGTCCCCAATCCCCCATCCCTGTCTCTCTGTCCCTCTTTCCCCCTCCCAGAAGTCTCATGGTCCACAATCTGGCCCCAGTCCGTGTCACCCCATGTCCCCATCCTCCCCAGCCTCCCTGTCCCCGCTGTGCCCCCCAGCCCCGGGCCGTGCCCACCCTGCGGCCGATGGCACAGAGTTTCTCCGCTGCCAGGAACTCGAAAGGGAAGAGGAAGCGCCAGTTGAAGGCGCCGTGCCCGTCCCGGCAGCGATAATGGATGTCCGTGCGCTGCCGCTGCTCCCACAGCCCGTCCAGCCACCTGCGGGGACAGTGCTGTCACCCCCGGGGCATGGGACACCGGGGAGGGGGACACCGGCATGACAGGGACACTGGGATGACAGGGACACGGCTGGCCCCACTGTCACACCCCTGGGGGATGGGGGCACTGGGGAGAGGGACACTGGGGTGACAGGGACACGGCTGGCACCGCTGGCACCCTCGGGGGATGGGGGCACGGGGGAATGGGACACTGGAGTGACAGGGACACAGCTGGCACCACTGTCGCACCCCCGGGGAGCACGGGGCAATGGGACACTGAGGATGGGGACACTGAGGCGACAAGGACACGGCTGGCACCGCTGTCACACCCCCGGGGGGATGGGGACACTGGGAATGGGGACACTGGGGTGACAAGGACACGGCTGGCACCACTGTCACATCCCCGGGGGCACAGGGAGATGGGGGGACTAGAGGTGGAGACACGGCTGGCACTGTTGTCACACCCTCGGGGGGGGCACAGGGGTACAGAGACTGGGCATGGGGACACTGGGGTGACAGGGAGAACCTGGGCACAGGGACGTGGCTGTCACACCCAGCAGGGCATGAGGGAACAGGGACACTGGGGGTGACAGGGACCTTGGGGTGACAGAGAGATGGGGATGGGTGATGGGGTGGTGAAGAACCTTGGGGTGGGTGATGGGGTGACAGACCCCAGGAGTGGGTGGGGGGGACCCTGGGAAGACAAGGACAGACTCTGGGGGGTGACAGGGACCCTGTGGGGTGGGTGGCAGTCTGGGGGGCACACGGGGGTGCCCCGGGCTCACCCAATCACGTAGATGTCACTCATGCGCTGCCCCAGCAGGTTGATGTCCTTCAGGTCCGTGTCCCGCACGTTCCACACCACACAGCGCAGCTCGTACCTGGGGGACAGGGCAGTGTCCCCTCCCGCCCGGGGGGACAGGGCAGTGTCCCCTCCTGTCCGTGGGGACAGGGCAGTGTCCCCTCCCGCCCGGGGGGACAGGGCATTGTCACCTCCTGTCACCAGAGCCACTCACCCCTCGGCCTTGCGGGGGTCAATGCTCACGGGGGCCCCGGGGGGCCCGAGGCTGCTGGGGAAGATGTCGACCCACATCTGCAGCTTCCCCTGCGCGGGACACGCAGGGGTTGGGAACGGACCCCTGGAGCCCCCTCGGGCCAGGGTGCCCATCACTCACCCCTGGGGTCCCTGTCACCCCAGGGCCCCACCCCCCACCCCCGGGGTCCCTGTCACCCCAGGGTGCCCATCACCCACCCCCGGGGTCCCTGTCACCCCAGGGTGCCCATCCCCATGTTCTTTACCACCCCAAGGTCCCCGTAGTCCCCCTGGCATATACCCCAAAGTCCCTATCACCCTTGGGTCCCTGCCCAGCCACATCCCTGTCACCTCAGGGTCCCCATCACCCACCCCAGGGTCCCTGTCACCGACCCCAAGGTCCCTGTCACCCACTCCAGAGTTCCTGTCACCTCAATGTCCCCCTGGCACACCCTATACTCCAATGTCCTCGTCACTCTGGGGTCACTTTCTTGTCACCCCATTACCCACCTCCAGGTTCTCTGTCACCCCAGAATCTCCATCCCCAGGGCCCCTGTCACCCCGGGGCCCCCATCACCCACCCTCAGAGTCCCTGTCACCCCCAGTATCCCCACAGCCCACCCCCAGGTTCTCTGTCACCCCAGTGTCCCCACAGCCCACCCTCATGTTCTCTGTCACCCCAGTGTCCCCACAGAGCACCCTGAGGGTCCCTGTCACCTCACAGTCCCCTTGGCACACCCTATACTCCAATGTCCCCATCACCCTGGGGTCCCTTCTTAGCCCCATCTCTGTCATCCCAGGGTCCCATCACCCACCCAAGGTCCCCCCCCCCCCACTGTCCCCCCCCCCCCCCCGTCCCCCCCCCCCCATGCTCCCCCTGCCCTCCCCCTGCTCCCCCGTGCCCCCCACCCGCGGTGCCCACCTGCTCCAGCCCGGGCTGGGCACTGCTGAACAGGGCTCGTGTCTCCAGGTGCTCGGGCACGAAGGGGCACAGGTTGAGCACGTGCAGTGCCAGGCGCTCCTTGGGTGGTCCCGCGTGCCGGAACGTGGGGGGAGTGCGCTCTGCACGGGATGGCACCGTGGGCACGGCTGGACCAGCCCCCCAACCCCCCCCGGCACCCCCCCGCCCCCCCCCCGGCCCCACAGGGGCCACCCCAGACACCCCAGACACCCCCGCTGACCCCCCCAGATCCCCCGGGCACCCTCCAGACCCTGCAGACCCCCAGACACCTCCCAGGGACACCCAGACACCTTCAGACATCCCATAGACCCCCGCAGACACCCCCCAGACACTCCCCAGACACTCCCAAACAGCCTCCAGACCCTGCTGACCCCCTAGACACCTCCCAGACCCCTCCAGACTCTCACCCCAGACTCCCCCAAACACCTCCCAACCCCCTCACGTCCCCCCAGACCTCCACGCTGTCCCCCCACAGCCCCACCAGTGCCCCCCATTTGCCCATCAGTGCCCCCCAGCCCCGCACCGAACTGCCCGAGGAGGAAGGTGTGGTGGTTGAAGGTCATGGCCGTTCCGTCGGGGCTGAACTGGGGCCCGGGCAGCCCCCGGGTGGCAGCGACGAGTTCCAGGGCCCTGCTCGGGCACAGCTGGTCCCTCCAGGCCGCGGGGCCCGCGCTGGGGGGCGGCGGGTGGGCGGGGGGCTGGGACACCCCCAGGTGTGCCCCCCGTGCCCATTGCCATGTACCCTCTGTGCCCAGCCCACTGTGCCCACCCCCATCCCTATCTCCTCATACCCATCCCTGTGCCCACCCCAGGACCACCCCCATTGTTCTCCCCAGTCCCTCTGTGCCCAATCCAGGACCACCCCCATGTGCCCATCCCAACCCGTTCTTGTGCCTCCCACCCCTCTGTGGCCCCCCATCCTCCTGTGCCCCCTCATCCCACTGTATTCCCATCCCTGTCCCCATCCACTCATTAACTCTCTGCTTGTGCCTATGATATTCCCATCCCCCTGTTCCCCAACCCCCCTCTGTCCCCCCATCTTTCTGTTCGCCCATCCAACCACTCTGTGCCCCCCTCCCCCTGTGCCCCCCATCCCACCCCTCTGTGCCCCCTTCCCCCTGTGCCCCCCATCCCTGTCTCCTGTTCCCATTCCTGTCCCCACTCACTCCCAGACTCTCTGTTTGTGCCCATTCCTAAATGCCAACGCTATTCCCCACCCCTGTGTGCCCCCTCCAGTGCGCCCCCCACATGCAGAGCAGGGCGGGCACCCACACTGGGCACAGCGCTAGGACAGCAGCTGGTTCTAACCCCAAACCTAACCCTGTCCCTGTCCCTAACCCTAACCTTGACCCTAACCCTGACCCCCACCCCTGTGTGCCCCCAGTGTCCCCCCATGCCACCACGTGCAATCCAGGGCGGGCAGCCCACAGTGGGCACAGTGCTGGGACAGCAGCTGGTTCTAACCCTAACTCTAACCCTAACCCCCACCCCAGCGTGCCCCGCCGTGCCCTCCATGCCCTCCATGCCCCCCGTGGCACCCACCTGCGGAGCAGAGCAGGCAGCCCGCAGTGGGCGCGGTGCCGGGACAGCAGCCGGTTCTCCAGGTCGATGGTGGTGCTGCCGATCTCCTGGTCCGGGGGCAGCCGGTCGTGGTCCAGCAGCGTCACCCGCAGGTCCTTCTCCAGAGGGATGGTGGCCGTCACCTCGAACATCCTGCGGCGGGAGGGCATCGGGAGTGGCATCGGGAGTGGCCCCCCGGCGCCGGGACACGGAGGGGGCACCCGCCGGGGGGCAGGGACACACAGGCACAGGGGGATGGGGGCACGGGGGCCGCACACACAGTGGAGGGTTGTCTGGTGGCAAAGGGACCCACTGGCATTGGGAATGTGGTGTCTGGTGGCACAGGGACCCGCTGCCATTGGGAACAGGGTGTCTGGTGGCACAGGGACCCGCTGGCATTGGGAATGGGACATGTGGTGTGGCACAGGGACCTTCCAGCACAGGGACACTCAGACATAGGGAATGAGCCCCAGTGCCCTCCTCCCAGTGCCAGCCCCATCATCCTGATGTCACCCAGGGGTGACAGAGCCCCCGGGCCCCCGTGCCAGTGCCACCCAGGGGTGACCGTGCCCTTGGACCCCCATCCTGATTCCACCCAGGGGTGAGAGAGCCCCCAGGCCCTCATCCCAGTGCCACCCAGGGGTGATAGAGCCCCCAGACCCTCCATCCTGATGCCACCCAGGGGTCACAGAGCTCCTGAGCCTCCCATCCCAGTGCCACCCAGGAGTGACAGAGGCCCCGGGCCCCCCATGCCAGCCCCACCTGCCAAACACGGGCTCCAGGGTGTTGGGTACATACTGGTCCCGCTGGCCCAGGGTCTTCTTCCCCAGGGACACCCGGACATAGGGATCGCTCTGGCAGCAGGGTGGGCACAGTCAGGGTGGCACCGGGGCAGGGGGAGGGCAGGGGATCCCCCCCAGCCCCCCAGGGGTCCTTACCAGCCCGGTGACGTCATGGGGGGACAGGTCAAAGGCACGGACGATGTAGACCCTCACCAGGCACTCCTGGGGGGTGCTGGGGGGCAGCTGCTGGAAGTGGGGGGGCGAAGGGGGCACCCCGGGCTCCTCGGGCAGGGGGTAGATACAGAACAACCCCTGAGAGAGACCCCCGGTTGGGCCCCCTGGGGGTCCCATGGCCCCGGCTCCAGGGTCCCCATGGGGGTCTCACCCACCTTGAACTCGCCCACGGGTTCGGGGTCCTGCCCCAGCTCAGGGTCCTGCCCCAGCTCGGGGTCCTGCCCTGGTCTGTACAGGGGGAAGGTGTGGCAGAAATCCTGCAGGCCCTGGAACTCGGACACGGCCTCCAGCTCGCAGCTGTAGATCTGTGGGGCCATTTGCAGCCTGGCATTTATCCCTGTTCCCAGCCTGGCATTTATCCCTGTTCCCAGCCCAAGCCCCATCCTGGGGCTTCTCCCCGGCACAGCCCTGCCCCCTTCTTCAGCCTTGTCCCCTTCCCATATTCGTGCCCATCCCATTTTCATCCCCATCCTCAGCCCCATCCCATCTTCATCCTCCTCCCATCTTCATCCCCATGCTTGACACCCTCCCATCCTCACCTCCATCCCATCTACATCTCCATCCTTGTCCCCATTCCATCCGAGTCTCTATCCCACCCCCATCCCTATCCCCTTTCCATCTTCATCCCCATGCCTGTCCTATTGTTCAGCACTTTCCTTGTCCTCATCCCAACCCTTTCATCATCCCTGTCCTCAGCCCATTTCCCTCACAATATCCATCCCTGCCCTTTTTCCCAGCCTGTTTCCATCCCTGACCTGTCCCTATCTCCATCTCATGCCCATCCCTGTCCCGGTCCTCATCCTGTTCCTGCCCTGACTTCATCCCTATCCCACTTCCTTCCTGTCCCCATCTGTGCCCTTGTCCCCACCCATCCCTGTCCCATCCCTGTCCCATCCTGTGCCATCTCCACCCCTTCCCTGTCCCAATCCCAATCCCAATCTCAATCCCAATCCCAATCCCAATCCCAATCCCAATCCCAATCCCAATCCCAATCCCAATCCCAGGCTCTGCTCACCTTCAGTCTGTCCCTGTTTGTTCCCCACGGGATTTCTCCCTTGTCCTCCAGGGCCATGTAGAACTTGCTCCACCAGTCCATCTCCTCCTCCTCCTCCTTCTCCTCCTCCTCCTCCATGTCCTGGGGTAGCAGGGGGAGGTTGGAGTGGGTGGCACAGGTGGCACAGGTGGCCCCTGGCGGCCCTGTTCCCGTGCCCACCGTGTCACCATCCCCCTTCTTCCCGAGGCAGCTGAGCAGGACCTGCAGGAACAAGGAGAACTTGGAAAACTGAGGCAGGGCTGGGGGTGCCAGGGCTGGAGGTGCCAGGGCTGGGGGTGCCACCCCAGGGACTCACCTGGGCAATCCTGGGCCGGACCCTGGTCAGGAGGTACAAACACCAACATTTCCAGAGGCTGGAAACCACCGACAGGGAAAGGGGCTCGTCTGTGGGAGAGAGGGATGGGCAGGGATGGGGCAGGGATGAAGCAAGGATGGGGCTGAAATGGGGCAGGGATGGGGCAGAGATGGGGCAGAGATGGGGCAGGGATGGAGAAAAGGGTCCCTGGATTGGGCAGGGATGGGACAGGGGGTATTTGGGATGGGAGAGGTGGTACTGGGGGTGAGGCAGGGTTGGGGGGTACCTGGGATCAGGCAGGTACGAGGGGTGGGCAGGGGGTACCTGGGATGGGGCAGGGATGGGGCAGGGAATACCAGGGGTGGGCAGGGATGGGCCAGGCAGTACCTGGCATAGACACGGCTGTGTAGGAAGCAGTGCCAGTGTTCCCAGGGCTGGGGGGCTGCTCCTGCCCAGGGGGCTGCTCCGGCCCGGGGGGCTGCTCCGGGTGGGGGGCGCGGCAGCGGTACCGGCCCAGCCCCCGCACGCAGCCCTGCCCCAGCAGCGCCCCCGGCCCGCTGTGCCCCCCGTCCCACACCCGCAACCGGATCGGGGGCACGAACTGCTCCTCCTCCGGCAGGGCCTGGGGACGAGCCGCGGGGTCAGCCCGGCGTGCCACGGCAGCACCTCGGGAGGGTCACCCGCTCCCCGTGCCCCTCACCAGGGTCAGCAGGAAGGCGGTGCTGGGGAAGTTGGGGTTGGAGGCGAAGTCCTTGATCGCGGGGGTCCACAGCGTGTGCCCCGCCCAGTGCAGCTCCAGCCGCGGTTCCCGCACGGCCCCGCGCAGCCCCCGCAGCCCCCAGGCCAGCACCTGCGGGCACCGCGCCGGGTGGCACCCCTGGGGCGCTCGAGGGGCACTCGTGAAGGTGCCTGTCTCTGTCCCCGTCTCTGTCTCCATCCCTGTCCCCGAGCTGTCCTTGCCTTCACCCCTCCGTGCCTGTCCTTATTTTCATCCCTGCTTTTGATCCTGTCCTGTCCCCATCCCCTGTCCCATCCCTGTCCTTGTCCCCATCCCATCCCCACCACCTTCAGCACTGTCCCTTGTCCTTGTCCCTGTCCTCTTCCCAATCTCCATCTCAAACTTCATCTCTGTCCCATCCCAGACCGTGTCCATCCTGCCTTTATCCCTGTTTCAATCCCTGTCCGTATCCCATTCCCTGCTTCCTCCTTGTCCCCTCCCTGTCCTCACAAGTCCCCATCCCTGTCCCCTCCCCACCTTCATCCCAGACCGTGTCCACCCTGCCTTTAGCCCTGTTCCAATCTCTGTCCCCACCCATTTCCCTGCTTCCTCCTTGTCCCCTCCCGGTGTGCCCATGTCCCACCTCCAGTGCCACCCTGTGCAGGCGTGGCCGGATTCCCGGCGGGATGCCGAGCCCGTCCTTCCTGGGGGGCGGGGGGCTGAGCGCTGCCCGGGGCCCGTCCTGCGGGGACGGGGGGACAGTCACGCCGGGCCCTCAGCCCCGGGTGCCCCCCGAGTCCCCCGTGACCCCGGTGCCCGCTCACCTCGGGCTCGAGCAGCAGCTCGAAGGCGGCCACGAGGTGCCCGGCGGGGCCGCGAGGCCCCCGCAGCGGGTGGCGCTGGAGCCGGGGGGGCTCCCGGTGTCCCTGCTCCAGCCACACCTCCGGGCAGCACACGCACCTTCCCAGGAAAACACCCGCGCCCTGCGAGGCAGGGATTGGGTGCGAGTGCTGCCTCCGCCCATGGGTGCCCCCCGTCCTCCCATCCCTCCTGGCGACCCAGCCCGCCATCCATCCCTCCATCTCTTCCTCATCCCTTCCTCCCTCCACGGCAATGACTCCATCCCCAAATCCTTCAATTCCTCCTGCCATCCCTCCCTCCCTGCCCCATTCCTCATTCCTCCCTCTGCCCCCCTCCTTCCATGTCTCCCTCCTCTTTTCTCCCTCCTCCCTCCCTCCCTCCCTCCCTCCCTCCCCACATCGCTCCCTCCATCCCCAAATCCTTCCATGTCTCCCGGCAACTCTCCATCAATGTCCCATGGCTCATCCCTCCCTCTGCCCCGCTCCCTCCCTCTCTCCTTCACTCCTTCCCTCCTTCCTTTCCTCCCTCCTTCCCTCTACTCTTCCTCCATCCCTCTCATAACTCCATCCCTAAATCCTTCCATACCTGACCCCCTATCCTGTCATCCCTCCTGCCATCCCTCCATCCATGTCCCATCCCTCAGCCTTCCCTGACTCCCCATCCTTCCTTCCCTCCCCACATCGCTCCATCCATCCCCCCTCCCTCCCTCCCTCCCTTCCCCCGTGGGGGTCGCACCTCCCCCGTCTGCTCGAACACCTCCACCACCACTGCCGGGGGGTCCTCCCGGACGCCTCGGGGGTCCCCGAACAGCAGCACCGGCTGCAGCAACAGCGTCTGATCCCAGAGCGGGTCCAGAGAGCACCGCGCGACCCGGGAGCGCTGGCTGCGATCCACGATGGACACGTGGGCGGTGGCGTCTGGGGGACAGTGACACCCTCAGCACCCCGGGGCGCATACGGTGAGGAGGGGCGGGAGTGGGGGTCCCACCTAGGGAAGTTTTGGAGCTGCCGGGGCTCAGATCCAGGGCCTGGAAGAGGTAACAGCGGAGCTGGAAGCGGCTGGGACCTGCAGGACAGGAGGGGGCAGGGTGGCTGGGACCCCCGGACTGGACCGGGGACCGCCCCCGACCACTCCCCGGCTGGACTCGGACCCCCCCAACCGTCCCCCAGCTGGACCCAGACGCCTCCAACCACCACCCGGACTGGACCTGGAACACCCGACCGCCCCCC
>JAJPCS010021019.1:0-12496 GCA_021164005.1 Willisornis vidua nigrigula | reverse complement strand
TCAGAGCAGATCCCTGGTTACTCCAGTGGATCCCCTGAGATCAGAGCAGATCCCCAGGTCCAAGCAGTAGATCCCTCAACCCCAGCAGTGGGTCCCCAGGTCCCAGCAGCAGATCCCCTGGCCCCTGCAGTGGATCCCCTGGCTCTCAGTGGATTCCCTGGCCCCTCTGGCAGACCCCCTGTCCCTTGCCATGAGCCAGAGCCCTCTTCCTCTGGGATGAGCCGTATCTCTGTCTGTGGCAGAGATGTCCTCCCGATGTGGAGGACACTGTTAGTGCCAGCACAAGGCTGAGTCCCCTCTGATCCAGAGGGGCTCTGCCCCTGCCCCGGTGCCCCCAGGCCTGAGGTGCTGGTGGGTGACACGTCCCCTCCCGTGTGACAGTGGGTGACGGGGCTCCTGTCTGTGCTTCGCTGGGTGACAGTGCTGTGTGTGACCCTGCCGGGCCCTGGCAGCGCTGGCTCTGGGCACAGCCGGGCAGGACGTGTGCCCTGGCTCCAGCTCCCGGTGATTTTCCAGGACCCTCTCCAAGAACCTGGTGAAGAACGCCAAGAAGACCATCGGCCGCCAGTACGTGACGCGCAAGAAGTACACGCCGCCCGCCTGGGAGCAGCGGGGCAGCCAGCACTTCCCTGAGGACAACGAGGACGAGATCTCAGGTTGGGAGTGCCCCAGGCAGGGAGGTGACGTTGTCCTCCTGGGAGAAGCCCCTTGCTCCGAGGGGAGCAGGGTGGGAGCATCCCTGGTGCAGAGCTCTGCCACCCTGGGCCCCTCTCCCAGCTCCCAACAGCCCCAGCTCTTGGCTGCTGGTGGTGCCCAGTCAGAGCTCCAGCACAGGGAGGAGGGAGGTCTGGCTGGTGCCCTTGGCTCCTCAGGTGGAAAATACGGATTTGAGGTGCAGGAGGGCAGGTGAAGGTGGACAGAAGAGCTGGGCTGGTTTAGGAGTAGCGAGGGACTGGAAGGGACAGGAGCCCTGTGTGTGGCAGTTTAGAACCTGCCCAGGTGGGAAGCCTGGAGGAGATGTGGTGGGTGGGATTTGGGGTTTCCCTGGGGGATCCAGGCCCAGCTCTGCCCAGCTCTCTGGTTTCAGGAGTCAGGAAGCAGCTCCGTCCCTGTCCTGCCCCCGTGGGTTTGGAGGCGCCTCCATCCCATCCCTGCCCTCCAGCTGCTTGTGGGACGCCGTGTGCGTGCCGAGCACGTGCCCAGACCCCAGTTTGTCCCCGCAGTGTCCGAAGACATGGACAGAAGCACTTTGACCCCCAGCACCACCATGAGGCCGTCGGACAAGATGACGATGGCGCACGTGGTGGAGCGCGCCTGCTGCCGGGACTACCAGCGCCTGGGGCTGGGCACGCTGAGCAGCAGCCTGACCCGCTCCAAGAGCGAGCCCTTCCGCATCTCCACCGTCAACCGCATGTACGCCATTTGCCGCAGGTGAGCCGGGGCCGGGGGTGCCCCCCAGCGCGGGGGGCCCCCGCTGAGCCCGCCCCTCTGTCCCGCAGCTACCCCGGGCTGCTCATCGTGCCGCAGAGCGTCCCCGACAACACCATCCAGCGTATCTCCCGCTGCTACCGCCAGAACCGCTTCCCCGTGGTGTGCTGGCGCAACGCCCGCACCAAGGCCGTGCTGCTGCGCTCGGGGGGGCTGCACGGCAAGGGCGTCGTCGGCCTCTTCAAGTCCCAGAACGCCCCCACCGCAGGTGCCCGTCCCCCCTCCCTGGGAATGGGGGGCTGGGGGCTGAGACTGCTCCTTGGGAACAGGGCTGGGGGCTGTGACCCCTCCCTGGGAATGGGGGACTGGGGGCTGAGACTGCCCCCAGGGGGCTGTGACCCCTCCCTGGGAATGGGGGGCTGAGACCCCTCCCTGGGAATGGGGGGCTGTGATCTCTCCCTGGGAATGAGGGACTGTGGGCTGGGACCCCTCTTTGGGAACAGGGCTGAGGGCTGAGACTGCTCCCAGGGGGCTGTGATCTCTCCCTGGAAACAGGGGACTGTGACCCCTCCTTGAGAACATGGGGCCAGGGGCTGTGACGCCTCCCGAGGGGCTGTGACCCCTCCTTGAGAACATGGGGCCAGGGGCTGTGACCCCTCCCAGAGGGCTGTGACCCCTGGGAATGGGGGGCCGTGGGTCTGACCCCTCCCTGGGGACGGGCCTGGGGGCTGAGGCCTCTCCCTGGGAACGGGGGCTGTGACCCCTCCTTGAGAACATGGGTCCAGGGGCTCTGACCCCTCTCTGGGAACGCGGGGCCGGGGGCTGTGGCCCCTCCCCAGCTCCAGGGTGGTGACACTCGGGGGTGTCCCCACCAGGCCCCTCCCAGACGGATTCCACGAGCCTGGAGCAGGAGAAGTACCTGCAGGCCGTGATCAATTCCATGCCCCACTACTCGGACACCAGCGGGCGCAACACCCTCAGCGGGTTCACCTCGGCTCACATGAGCAGTGCAGGTGAGGGCTGTGAGGGCTCGGGGGCTCAGGTGAGGGCTGGGGGGCTCAGGTGGGCTCCTGCCAGCCCCTGGGTTCTGCTGTGCATCCCAAGTGAGCTGCTCTCCCAGGCTCCCATGTCCAAGGAGGCAGCAGAGCCTCTCCAGAGCTCCCAGCTCCATCTGTATCCCCGTGGCGGGGGTGGGTTTTGGGAGACCTGGTGTCCCTGGATCTGTTAGTACTGGGAGCCCCAGGAATTCTGGGGACAGTGACTGTGGACCTGTGAGCACGGAGAGCCCCAGGGAGTTTGGGATACCCCATGTCCCTGGAGCTGGGAGCACTGGGAGCCCAGTGCACCCTCTGGATCACCAAGCTCCAGTGAGGACTCTCTGGCTGGTGGTGGGGACGGGTCTGGGGAGTCATCATATCCCTGGAGCTGGGAGCACTGGGAGCCCCAGGAAACCCTGGTGTCCCTGGAGCTGGGAGCACTGGGAACCCCAGGCTGTGCTGGGGTCCAGGCACTCTCCAGGAGCTGGTGGGCACAGACCCTTCCAGCCAGGATCTCAGCACCATGTGCCCCCTGTGCTCGGGGCTGGGGTCTGTCTGGGGACCCCTGGTAAGTGTGTGCCCACCTTGATCCCCCACCAGCTGGCCCGTCCCAGACAGCCCCTCCCAGGTGGCCACTCCCTGCAGGACAGAGCTCCACACCCCTGCCCTGATCCAGCACCAACCATCCTGTCCTGTCCCAGCCATCCTGTCCTGTCCCAGCCATTCTGTGCTGTCCCAGCCATTCCATCCTGTCCCAGCCATTCCACCCATCATCGCTGCAGACACACTGGGAGCTGGGGGGTCTCCCTGAGCATGGGGGGGAGGACTTGCTGACAGCCCCTCTGAGGCCTCTCCCCAGCATGGGGGGCCATGGCCGGAGCGTGGCCAGAGGAGGGGGCTCAGCCCAGCGCTGGGGGAGCACAGGTGGCCTGGCAGGGCAGGAGCTGGGACAGGGTGAGCCCCCCACCCCAGGGTAGGGCAGGGCTGGGTCAAGCCCCCTCCCATATGGCTGCACCAGGCGCCTCTTTGCCGTGGCTCCAGCTGGATGGAACTTCCTACATACTGGGCTCTGCGTCCTGGCTCCAGCTGGACGGTGCTTCCTTGGCTCCAGCTGGGTGTTCCTTCCATGGCTTCAGCTGGGTGGTCCTTCCATGGCTCCAGCTGGATTGACCTTCCATGGCTCCAGCTGGATGGACTTTCCATGGCTCCAGCTCGATGGTGCTTCCCTCACACTGGGCTCTGGGTCCTGGCTCCAGCTGGATGGTGCTTCCCGCACTCTGGGCTCTGCATCCCGGCCCTGGGGGCTCCGGGGGGCTCCGCTTGCTGCTGCTTTCTCTGAGCCCTTCCCCTCCCTCGGAGCAGCCGCGGGGAGGCCGGGAGGGCCGCCGGGCGCTGACCTTCTCTTGGTGCTGCAGATTTCTCCGACAAGAGGCAGCAGCCTAAGCTGGGATCGCTCATGAAGCAGGTGATGGGAGGGAAGGACGAAGGGCCTGGGACTTTTAGCCGCGGAGGTGAGGACGTGTGGGGGTCTGTGCCTCGGGGGGCCTCGCCGAGACCCCCGGTCGGGGCAGCTCTCGTAGAGTAGTCGCTGCCCTGAGCTGAGCAGCCGCTTCTCTGCTCCGCGGGGAGGGGGGACCCGCCCCCGGCGCCATCGCCTCCATCCCACCCATCCCACTGTCCATCGCTCCGTCCTGCCCCCGCTGAGCTCCTTTGTCCTGTGCCCCCAGGGCTGGGTCACAGAGCCAGGGTCATCACCCTGTCCACCCCCAAGTGCGCGTCGCCGAAGGGCCGCGAGACGCCGCGAGGTACGAACCGCGGCCGCCCGGCCTGCCGGGCACCCACTGACCCACTGACCCCACTGCCACCCCACACCACTAATGCCCCAGTAACCTCCCCCAGCCCCCACACCTGCTCTGAGCATGCCACGGGCACAGGTAAGTACCGGGCAGCCTCCGCCAGGTTTGCTTTGGGCTCCCTGTGCCGCTGCGGGTGCCGGGTGGTGGTGCCGGGGCTGGTGGTGGTGCCAAGGTCGGGGTGCAGGTGGCAGGGTCAGGGTATGTGTGGCAGGACCCAGCAGTGCCAGAGTGCAGTGTGGCAGTGCCGTGATGGAACGTGGAGCTGCCAAGGTCAGGCTCCAAATCCAACAGGCAGGAATTCTGCAGTGCCCAGCACGGAGCAGGAGCCAAAGCAAACCTGGTGCCCAGCACCCCCCGGCATGTGCTCCCAGGGCTGGGCTGGGGGGCACAGCACTCGGCCCCCCTGCTCGCCCCACGCCCCCCGGCTGGGGGGGAGCCCACGGGCCCCCATCCCGACATTCCCCGTGTGGTCCCGCAGGGAAGTGGGGCAGCATCCGCGCCAGCGGCCGCATGAGCAGCTACGCCCTGAACGTGGAGATCGGGTCCCGCCTGGCGGGGAAGGACCTGCTGGGGGCTCAGCACAACGGGACCCCCGCAGAGACCTCCTTCCTGCGGCAGCACCGCGCGTCCCTCTACATCATCGGGGACAAGTCCCAGCTGAAGGTGACCCCACACCCAGCACAGCCCCGGGGGAGCACGGCCAGGGAGCGGAGCTGGGAAGGGGCTGGAGCAGCAGGAGGGGCTGAGGGAGCTGGGGGGGCTGAGCCTGGAGCAAAGGAGGCTCAGGGGGCACCTTCTGGCTCTGCAATCCCTGCCAGGAGGGGGGAGCCGGGACAGGGGGTCGGGCTGTGCCCCAGGGCACAGGGACAGGAGGAGAGGGCACGGCCTCAGGCTGGGCCAGGGCAGGGGGCACAGGAGGAGGAATTTGTTGCTGGCAAGGGTGGGCAGGCCCTGGCACAGCTGCCCAGGGGAGGGGTGGAGTCTCCATCCTTGAAGGATTTAAAAGCTGTGTGGATGTGGCACTTGGGGACATGGTCAGTGGTGCCCCTTGGCAGTGCTGGGTATGGTTGGACTCGATGGTCTCAGAGGGCTTTTCCAACCCAAATGATCCCACGATCCTGGGGGTGGTGGTGGCTGTGCTTGGGGGTCCCTCAGGACATGCTGCCTCTCTCCTGGGCCAGGGGGTGAAGCCGGACCCGCTGCAGCACTGGGAGGTGGTTCCCATCGAGGTGTTCGACGTGCGGCAGGTCAAGGCCAGCTTCAAGAAGCTGATGAAGGCCTGTGTGCCCGGCTGCCCCTCCACTGACCCCAGCGTGGCCTACCTGCGCTCCCTGGAGGAGTCCGAGTGGCTGTCCCAGGTCAGTCCTTCCCACACCCCGGAGGGTCCTCCCCTCCCCTCCCTGGGGGCCTCCTGTGCTCTGCCCCCCTGGGCACAGGGACCACGTGCCCTGCCCAGAGCATCACTGTGACATGGACTGGGGGACACTCAGGGTGGTGTAAGGACAAGGTGGAACAATCCAGAGCTCTGTTCTGTGGTGCTGGGTGGGAGCCCTGCAGGTCTGGGGCAGCTGCTGGATGGGGAAACCAGACAGGACCCCCAGGACCTGCCTCTGAAGGGGCTGGGACACAGCAGTGACTGGGGTGACCCAGGTGGCAGCTGCTTGGTGAGACTGGTCCCAGTGCAGAGCTGTGGGAGGGGTCCCACTGGTTGCTGGAGGGAGTGAGGGCCCCCTGGCTCTGCTGCTGCTGCCACGTCTGAATGTGGGTTGTGGCCCCGTGTGACCCCCTAACATGGGGTTGTGACCCCTAACAGAGGGTTGTGGCCCCGTGTGACCCCCTAACATGGGGTTGTGACCCCTAACAGAGGGTTGTGGCCCCGTGTGACCCCCTAACACGGGGTTGTGGCCCTGTGTGACCCTCTAACATGGGGTTGTGACCCCTAACATGGGGTTGTGACCCCTAACACGGGGTTGTGGCCCTGTGTGACCCCGAGCACAGCTCGGCTCAGGAGGAGGGGACAGTGCCCCAACATCCAGCACAGCAGTTCCCTGCACCCCCTGACTGCTGGCCCTGCCCTTGGCAGATCCACAAGATCCTGCAGATCTCGGTGCTGGTGGTGGAGCTGCTGGACACGGGCTCGTCCGTGCTGGTCAGCCTGGAGGACGGCTGGGACATCACCACGCAGGTGAGCGCCCGGCGGTGCCCGCGGTGGCCGTGGCCACCCCCAGCAGCACCTGGAGCCCCTGTCCCTGTCCCTGTCCCTGTCCCTGCCCTGTCCCCGCAGGTGGTGTCGCTGGTGCAGCTCCTGTCGGACCGGTACTACCGGACCCTGGAGGGCTTCCGGCTGCTGGTGGAGAAGGAGTGGCTTTCCTTCGGGCACCGCTTCAGCCACCGCGGCGCGCAGACCCTGGCGGGGCAGAGCAGCGGCTTCGCCCCCATCTTCCTGCAGTTCCTGGACTGTGTGCACCAGGTCAGCCCCAGAGCCACACTGGTGGGACCCCCGAGCGCCCACTGGGACCCCTGGGCACCCACTGGTGACCCCTGAGCACTCATCGGGACCCCCGAGCACCTGCTGGCCCCCCTGAGCACCCACTGGTGACCTCTGAGCACCCACTGGTCCCCCTGAGCACCCACTGGTGATCCCTGAGCACCCACTGGGACCCCCAGGTGCCCACTGAGACCCCCGAACATGGGGAGTGCTCCAGGGGCAGTGGGAGGGACCCGGACCACCGTGAGGTTTGGGATCCTGGGGGTCCCACCTCGCTGCCCCCCACAGATCCACCTGCAGTTCCCCATGGAGTTCGAGTTCAGTCAGTACTACCTGAAGTTCCTCAGCTACCACTACATTTCCAACCGATTCCGGACATTCCTGCTGGACTCGGACTACGAGCGGATCGAGCTGGGTGAGGGCCCCGCACGGTGCCCACGGGGGGACAGCCAGACCCCACCCCAAATAACGCCCCTTTCCCCCTCCCTGCCCCCCAGGGCTCCTGTATGAGGAGAAGGGGGAGAGGAAGAGCCAGCAGGTCCACAAATCCATCTGGGATTACATCGACCGGATCAACAGGAAAACTCCCGTCTTCTTCAACTACATGTTTGCACCCGAGGATGGGGAGGTGAGAGCTCCTGTCCTGGGGCATCCAGAGGCCTTGGATGGGCTCTCCAGGGGCATCCCGGGGTCTTCTTCCTGCTGGGCTGGCTGGAGTTGGTGTTTTTCCGCCAGGGAAGGGACCTTAAAGCCCACCCAGTGCCACCCCTGCCATGGGCAGGGACACCTCCCACAGCCCAGGGTGCTCCAAGCCCTGTCCAGCCTGGCCTTGGGCACTCCCAGGGATGGATCCAGGGGCAGCCACAGCTTCTCTGCCCAACCTGTGCCAGGGCCTGCCCACCCTCCCAGCCACCAATCCCTTCCCAACAGCCCCCCTAGCCCTGCCCTCTGGCACTGGGAAGCCATTCCCTGTGTCCTGTCCCTCCCTCCCTTGTCCCCAGTCCCTCCCCAGCTCTCCTGGAGCCCCTTCAGGCCCTGCCAGGGGCTCTCAGCTGTCCCTGGACCCTTCTCTGCTCCAGGTGAACATCCCAACTCTCTATGTCCGCATGTCCTGTCGGGCCCCTCTGCCCTTCCTGAGCCGCTTCCTGCCCCTTCCGCAGGTGCTGAGGCCGTACAGCAACATCTCCAACCTGAAGGTGTGGGATTACTACACGGAGGAGACGCTCTCCGAGGGCCCCTCCTACGACTGGGAGCTGGCGCAGGGCCCGCCCGAGCATGTGGAGGAGCCGGACCGGCAGGACACGGCGGCGCCGCAGACCAAGCGCAGGATCATCTGGCCCTGCTACGACAACCGGAGCCGAGTGGAGCCCGACGCCATCTCCAAACTGCTGCAGGTCGGGGGGTGGGACCGGCCCGCGGGGGAACACGGGCGGGGACATGGGAACATGGGCGGGGACACGGGCGGGGACACGGGCACATGGGCGGGGACACACGGGGACACGGGTGGGGACACGGGCGGGGACACACAGGGACACGGATGGGGACACACAGGGACACGGATGGGGACACATGGGGACACGGGGACATGGCCTGTGACACACAGGGACATGGGCTGTGACACACGGGGACATGGGGACATGGGCTGTGACACACAGGGACATGGAACACACGGGGACGTGGGCTGGGACACATGGGGACACAGAGACAGGGGCTGGGACACAACGGGGACATGGAACACATGGGGACATGGGCTATGACACACGGGGACATGGGACACACGGGGACACAGCCTGGGACACATGGGGACACGGTCACGCCGGGAATGGGCTGGGCTGGGCCCTGGGCCGGGTCTGGTGCCCCCGGGGCTGATGCCCCAGTCCCACCCACAGGAGCTGCACAACCTGAAGACAGAGCTGGGGCACGTCCAGGAGCGCTGGAAGGAGACGTGGGATGGGGTGAAAGCGTCCCAGAGAACGGAGACACGGCAGGAGGGCAGCAGGGTAGGTGGGGGCTGTGACAGGGGCTATGATAGGACTGTGAGAGGGGCTGTGACAGGGCTGTGACAGGGGCTGAAGGCAGTGGCTTTACCCACAGGTGCCCTGAGCAAAGGGGTGTTTGCTCCTGAACCACAGGGCCAGGGAGGGTGCTGAGTGCTGGGTACTAGTGTTGGTGCTGGGTGCTGGCACTGGGCACTGGTGCTGGCCCTGGGTGCTGTGCTGGCCCTGGGCACTGGCCCTGGGTGCTGTGCTGGCCCTGGGTGCTGTGCTGGTGCTCGGCCCCACGCTGGGGTTCCCGAGGCTCACAGGGCCGTTCCCTCCGTTGCAGACCCCCAGCTCCCTCCTGATGTCCTCGGGGCTGTCCCACCACCGGCGCTCGCTCGGGGTGTACCTGCAGGAGAGCGGAGTGGGCTCCACCCTCAACCTCAGCCTGGACAGCGACACCAGCAGCACCTCCACCCCGTCCAGCGGGAAGCCGGGCGGGCGCCGCAGCACCTCCACCCTCTACAGCCAGTTCCAGACGGCCGAGAGCGAGAACAGGCAGGGGCTCGGCGTGGGGGGCTCGGCGTGGGGGGCTTGGGGAGTGGGGGGTCCCTCCCGGAGGGTGAAGTGCTGCAGGGCACAGCCTCGGTCGGTCCCACCCCTGATTCCTGTCCTGGTGGGTCCCACCCCTGATCCCTGTCCCGGTGGGTCCCACCCCTGATCCCTGTCCTGGTGGGTCCCACCCCTGATTGCTGTCCCGGTGGGTCCCACCCCTGATTCCTGTCCCGGTGGGTCCCACCCCTGATCCCTGTCCCGGTGGGTCCCACCCCTGATTCCTGTCCCGGTGGGTCCCACCCCTGATCCCTGTCCCAGTGGGTCCCACCCCTGATCCCTGTCCCGGCGCTCCCCGCCCCGTGCAGGTCCTACGAGGGCTCCCTGTACAAGAAAGGCGCCTTCATGAAGCCGTGGAAGCCTCGCTGGTTCGTGCTGGATAAAACCAAACATCAGGTACCGAGGGGGCCGCGGGGTCTGTCCTGTCCCTGTCCCGCCGTCCCTCCCACCCCAATCCTGACGGGTCCCCTCCCACAGCTCCGGTACTACGACAGCCGGATGGACACGGAGTGCAAAGGGGTCATTGACCTGGCCGAGGTGGAGTCCATCACCCCGGGGACCCCCACCATGGGCGCCCCCAAGACGGTGGATGAGAAGGCCTTCTTTGATGTGAGTGTGCCCCGAGGGGGCAGGGGGGCAGCCCCGGCTGTGGGGCCGGCAGGAGGGTGGTGGGGACGGGGAAATAAGGTGGGAGTAGGGCTGTGGTCAGTGGGAATGGCTGGAGAGCAGCATCGCTGCTCCAGCAGGGATGAACTGACCCAGGCTGAGCCCGAACGTGCCCTGAGGCTTCAGGCAGGGGGTGGATCCCGGGGCAGGTCACCCAGGCCCGTTTGGTGCCCCCCGGATGGTGGGGCCAGACTGGGGTGGGGGCTCTGACTCTGCTCCTCCCCTCACCCCCTGCCCCTCCTGTCCCCACAGCTGAAGACGACAAAACGAGTTTACAATTTCTGCGCCCAGGACGTGCAGTTGGCCCAGCAGTGGATCGACCGCATCCAGAGCTGCCTGTCGGACGCGTGAGCGCCGGAGCCGCCGGTCGGGCACAGCTCGGCCTGCGCCGGGCCAGAGGCAGCGCCAGGCTCTGCCCGGGCCTGGCACCGAGGAGAGGAGGGGTGGCCTCCCCCCCGCCCCGGGGGCAGGACGGCGCAGGGAGGGATCCTGAGGGACCCCTCGTGTGGAGCGGGCGGGCACCGTCCCCCCCCGACCCTGTCTGAGCCCTGTCGTGACTCCGTGTCCTCCGTGTGCCCGAGCCCCTCTCCCTGGGCAGGGGGTGCTGAGCCCCCCGGCCCCACTGCTGGAGGCGGCAGGAGCTGCCCCCCATCCTGCCCACCACCTGCATGTCTGTCAGAGCCGCCACGGCCCTGCCCTGGCCCTGCCGCGTGTCCCGGCGCTGGGGATGGACCTGCAGCTCGGGCGGAGCCAACACACCCTCCGTGTCCCCCCGGGCGTCCCGGCCCGGCAGCCCCGGCGCTCCCAGCTGTGCACAGGTCAGGGATGTGGGATGGGGGGCTCTGTGTCCCAGGGGAGCTTTGGCCGCTCCCAGTGGGCAGGAGCTGCCTCGGGCTGTGACAGGGGTCCCTGCCCTGCCTGAGGGTCCCTGCCCTGCCTGGGGGTCCCTGTCCTGGCTGGGACAGTCTCTACCTCCTTGGCCAGACCGGCTGTCCCGGGGAGCACATTCCCTGAGGGAGCCCCCGGGGTGCTCCTCTGAGCCCTGATGTGGGGGGGCCCAGCCCAGCCCCAGGACGAGGGTCCCCTCCAGGTGGCAGCGATGGCAGGGCCGGGGCAGGGCTGGGGCAGTGGCCCTGCAGGTGTCCCCTGGTCTCTTTGCACAGGTCACCCCCCCGAGCCCCCTGTGTGAAAGGGGGGGCAGCACCAGGAGGGCACTGCACACACTGAGCTCTTCCCCCCCAGCCAGGGCTCCCCCCAGCCCCCCATGTGCCCCTTCGTGCTGTGCTGGGGGGCTCAGGAGGGCAGGTCTGTGCCCCCCACCCCCTGCCCCTCCCTGCTTGCTGCTGCCACCGTGTCAGTGACGGGGGGGCCTCTCGGTACTGAATCTGCTCCTGCAGCCCCCACACCCCACCCCCTGCACTGGGGTGCCCTGGGGGGCTCAGCCCCCCACCAAGGGGCCGTGGGGGGAGCCCGACCCGGCACTGTGTGGTCACTCAGGCCCCACTGCCACCCGGGACCCCCCAGGACTGACCCCCAGGACTGACCCCACCCCCAGCCCTCTCGTTTTTACAGCCCCACGTTCTGTTTCCGTGCAGAGCTCTTTGTACAGTCCCCCCGCCCTGTCCCTGTCCCTGTCCCTGTCCCGGCCTGGCTGTGCAGGTGTAACACGGAGGTTTTGTAACTTACCTGAGCAGTTGTAGATTATTGAAGTTTCTGTACATTGTGTCAAACATGCAGAGTCCTTGTATTGTATTTGTGCCTAGAGGAAAAGGTTATTCTATAAAGAGAAAACTAACGGAATTTAATAAAAAAATTAATATGACAGATGCCCTTTTGCCTCTCTGAGCCCCTGGCACAGGGAAAAGGCAGGTGGGAGACACGGGACAAGGGCTGAGCTCCTGCCCATGGGGACTCACCGTGCCCTGTGTCACAGGGACAGAGGGCAGGGAGGGATCCTGGCACAGCACCGGCCACACGGACCTTCAGGATCCGCCCTGTCCCACCCCAGGCTGTCCCTGTTCCCACCTGCCAGGAGGGGTCGGGCTGGGCCCCAGGGCACAGGGACAGGAGGAGAGGGCACAGCCTCAGGCTGGGCCAGGGCAGGGGCAGGGGGCACAGGAGGAGGGATTTGGTGCTGGCAAGGGTGGTCAGGCCCTGGCAGGGGCTGCCCAGGGAGGGTTGGAGTGCCCAGCCCTGGAGGTGCCCAAGGCAGGACTGGCCGTGGCACTGAGTGCTCCGGGCTGGGGGCCAAGGTGGGCATCGGGCACAGGATGGGCTCCATGGGCTGGGAGGGCTTTGCCAAGGTGGGCATCGGGCACAGGGTGGGCTCCATGGGCTGGCAGGGCTTTGCCAAGGTGGGCATCGGGCACAGGGTGGGCTCCATGGGCTGGCAGGGCTTTGCCAAGGTGGGCATCGGGCACAGGGTGGGCT
>JAJPCS010021012.1:0-12607 GCA_021164005.1 Willisornis vidua nigrigula | reverse complement strand
TCAGAGCAGATCCCTGGTTACTCCAGTGGATCCCCTGAGATCAGAGCAGATCCCCAGGTCCAAGCAGTAGATCCCTCAACCCCAGCAGTGGGTCCCCAGGTCCCAGCAGCAGATCCCCTGGCCCCTGCAGTGGATCCCCTGGCTCTCAGTGGATTCCCTGGCCCCTCTGGCAGACCCCCTGTCCCTTGCCATGAGCCAGAGCCCTCTTCCTCTGGGATGAGCCGTATCTCTGTCTGTGGCAGAGATGTCCTCCCGATGTGGAGGACACTGTTAGTGCCAGCACAAGGCTGAGTCCCCTCTGATCCAGAGGGGCTCTGCCCCTGCCCCGGTGCCCCCAGGCCTGAGGTGCTGGTGGGTGACACGTCCCCTCCCGTGTGACAGTGGGTGACGGGGCTCCTGTCTGTGCTTCGCTGGGTGACAGTGCTGTGTGTGACCCTGCCGGGCCCTGGCAGCGCTGGCTCTGGGCACAGCCGGGCAGGACGTGTCCCCTGGCTCCAGCTCCCGGTGGTTTTCCAGGACCCTCTCCAAGAACCTGGTGAAGAACGCCAAGAAGACCATCGGCCGCCAGTACGTGACGCGCAAGAAGTACACGCCGCCCGCCTGGGAGCAGCGGGGCAGCCAGCACTTCCCTGAGGACAACGAGGACGAGATCTCAGGTTGGGAGTGCCCCAGGCAGGGAGGTGACGTTGTCCTCCTGGGAGAAGCCCCTTGCTCCGAGGGGAGCAGGGTGGGAGCATCCCCGGTGCAGAGCTCTGCCACCCTGGGCCCCTCTCCCAGCTCCCAACAGCCCCAGCTCTTGGCTGCTGGTGGTGCCCAGTCAGAGCTCCAGCACAGGGAGGAGGGAGGTCTGGCTGGTGCCCTTGGCTCCTCAGGTGGAAAATACGGATTTGAGGTGCAGGAGGGCAGGTGAAGGTGGACAGAAGAGCTGGGCTGGTTTAGGAGTAGCGAGGGACTGGAAGGGACAGGAGCCCTGTGTGTGGCAGTTTAGAACCTGCCCAGGTGGGAAGCCTGGAGGAGATGTGGTGGGTGGGATTTGGGGTTTCCCTGGGGGATCCAGGCCCAGCTCTGCCCAGCTCTCTGGTTTCAGGAGTCAGGAAGCAGCTCCGTCCCTGTCCTGCCCCCGTGGGTTTGGAGGCGCCTCCATCCCATCCCTGCCCTCCAGCTGCTCGTGGGACGCCGTGTGCGTGCCGAGCACGTGCCCAGACCCCAGTTTGTCCCCGCAGTGTCCGAAGACATGGACAGAAGCACTTTGACCCCCAGCACCACCATGAGGCCGTCGGACAAGATGACGATGGCGCACGTGGTGGAGCGCGCCTGCTGCCGGGACTACCAGCGCCTGGGGCTGGGCACGCTGAGCAGCAGCCTGACCCGCTCCAAGAGCGAGCCCTTCCGCATCTCCACCGTCAACCGCATGTACGCCATTTGCCGCAGGTGAGCCGGGGCCGGGGGTGCCCCCCAGCGCGGGGGGCCCCCGCTGAGCCCGCCCCTCTGTCCCGCAGCTACCCCGGGCTGCTCATCGTGCCGCAGAGCGTCCCCGACAACACCATCCAGCGCATCTCCCGCTGCTACCGCCAGAACCGCTTCCCCGTGGTGTGCTGGCGCAACGCCCGCACCAAGGCCGTGCTGCTGCGCTCGGGGGGGCTGCACGGCAAGGGCGTCGTCGGCCTCTTCAAGTCCCAGAACGCCCCCACCGCAGGTGCCCGTCCCCCCTCCCTGGGAATGGGGGGCTGGGGGCTGAGACTGCTCCTTGGGAACAGGGCTGGGGGCTGTGACCCCTCCCTGGGAATGGGGGGCTGAGACCCCTCCCTGGGAATGGGGGGCTGTGATCTCTCCCTGGGAATGAGGGACTGTGGGCTGGGACCCCTCTTTGGGAACAGGGCTGAGGGCTGAGACTGCTCCCAGGGGGCTGTGATCTCTCCCTGGAAACAGGGGACTGTGACCCCTCCTTGAGAACATGGGGCCAGGGGCTGTGACGCCTCCCGAGGGGCTGTGACCCCTCCTTGAGAACATGGGGCCAGGGGCTGTGACCCCTCCCAGAGGGCTGTGACCCCTGGGAATGGGGGGCCGTGGGTCTGACCCCTCCCTGGGGACGGGCCTGGGGGCTGAGGCCTCTCCCTGGGAACGGGGGCTGTGACCCCTCCTTGAGAACATGGGTCCAGGGGCTCTGACCCCTCTCTGGGAACGCGGGGCCGGGGGCTGTGGCCCCTCCCCAGCTCCAGGGTGGTGACACTCGGGGGTGTCCCCACCAGGCCCCTCCCAGACGGATTCCACGAGCCTGGAGCAGGAGAAGTACCTGCAGGCCGTGATCAATTCCATGCCCCACTACTCGGACACCAGCGGGCGCAACACCCTCAGCGGGTTCACCTCGGCTCACATGAGCAGTGCAGGTGAGGGCTGTGAGGGCTCGGGGGCTCAGGTGAGGGCTGGGGGGCTCAGGTGGGCTCCTGCCAGCCCCTGGGTTCTGCTGTGCATCCCAAGTGAGCTGCTCTCCCAGGCTCCCATGTCCAAGGAGGCAGCAGAGCCTCTCCAGAGCTCCCAGCTCCATCTGTATCCCCGTGGCGGCGGTGGGTTTTGGGAGACCTGGTGTCCCTGGATCTGTTAGTACTGGGAGCCCCAGGAGTTCTGGGGACAGTGACTGTGGACCTGTGAGCACGGAGAGCCCCAGGGAGTTTGGGATACCCCATGTCCCTGGAGCTGGGAGCACTGGGAGCCCAGTGCACCCTCTGGATCACCAAGCTCCAGTGAGGACTCTCTGGCTGGTGGTGGGGACGGGTCTGGGGAGTCATCATATCCCTGGAGCTGGGAGCACTGGGAGCCCCAGGCTGTGCTGGGGTCCAGGCACTCTCCAGGAGCTGGTGGGCACAGACCCTTCCAGCCAGGATCTCAGCACCATGTGCCCCCTGTGCTCGGGGCTGGGGTCTGTCTGGGGACCCCTGGTAAGTGTGTGCCCACCTTGATCCCCCACCAGCTGGCCCGTCCCAGACAGCCCCTCCCAGGTGGCCACTCCCTGCAGGACAGAGCTCCACACCCCCTGCCCCTCCCAGGTGGCCACTCCCTGCAGGACAGAGCTCCACACCCCTGCCCTGATCCAGCACCAACCATCCTGTCCTGTCCCAGCCATCCTGTCCTGTCCCAGCCATTCTGTGCTGTCCCAGCCATTCCATCCTGTCCCAGCCATTCCACCCATCATCGCTGCAGACACACTGGGAGCTGGGGGGTCTCCCTGAGCATGGGGGGGAGGACTTGCTGACAGCCCCTCTGAGGCCTCTCCCCAGCATGGGGGGCCATGGCCGGAGCGTGGCCAGAGGAGGGGGCTCAGCCCAGCACTTGGGGGGCACAGGCGGCCTGGCAGGGCAGGAGCTGGGACAGGGTGAGCCCCCCACCCCAGGGTAGGGCAGGGCTGGGTCAAGCCCCCTCCCACATGGCTGCACCAGGCGCCTCTTTGCCGTGGCTCCAGCTGGATGGAACTTCCTACATACTGGGCTCTGCGTCCTGGCTCCAGCTGGGTGTTGCTTCCATGGCTTCAGCTGGATTGACCTTCCATGGCTCCAGCTGGATGGACTTTCCATGGCTCCAGCTCGATGGTGCTTCCCTCACACTGGGCTCTGGGTCCTGGCTCCAGCTGGATGGTGCTTCCCGCACTCTGGGCTCTGCATCCCGGCCCTGGGGGCTCCGAGGGGCTCCGCTTGCTGCTGCTTTCTCTGAGCCCTTCCCCTCCCTCGGAGCAGCCGCGGGGAGGCCGGGAGGGCCGCCGGGCGCTGACCTTCTCTTGGTGCTGCAGATTTCTCCGACAAGAGGCAGCAGCCTAAGCTGGGATCGCTCATGAAGCAGGTGATGGGAGGGAAGGACGAAGGGCCTGGGACTTTTAGCCGCGGAGGTGAGGACGTGTGGGGGTCTGTGCCTCGGGGGGCCTCGCCGAGACCCCCGGTCGGGGCAGCTCTCGTAGAGTAGTCGCTGCCCTGAGCTGAGCAGCCGCTTCTCTGCTCCGCGGGGAGGGGGGACCCGCCCCCGGCGCCATCGCCTCCATCCCACCCATCCCACTGTCCATCGCTCCGTCCTGCCCCCGCTGAGCTCCTTTGTCCTGTGCCCCCAGGGCTGGGTCACAGAGCCAGGGTCATCACCCTGTCCACCCCCAAGTGCGCGTCGCCGAAGGGCCGCGAGACGCCGCGAGGTACGAACCGCGGCCGCCCGGCCTGCCGGGCACCCACTGACCCACTGACCCCACTGCCACCCCACACCACTAATGCCCCAGTAACCCCCCCCAGCCCCCACACCTGCTCTGAGCATGCCACGGGCACAGGTAAGTACCGGGCAGCCTCCGCCAGGTTTGCTTTGGGCTCCCTGTGCCGCTGCGGGTGCCGGGTGGTGGTGCCGGGGCTGGTGGTGGTGCCAAGGTCGGGGTGCAGGTGGCAGGGTCAGGGTATGTGTGGCAGGACCCAGCAGTGCCAGAGTGCAGTGTGGCAGTGCCGTAATGGAACGTGGAGCTGCCAAGGTCAGGCTCCAAATCCAACAGGCAGGAATTCTGCAGTGCCCAGCACGGAGCAGGAGCCAAAGCAAACCTGGTGCCCAGCACCCCCCGGCATGTGCTCCCAGGGCTGGGCTGGGGGGCACAGCACTCGGCCCCCCTGCTCGCCCCACGCCCCCCGGCTGGGGGGGAGCCCACGGGCCCCCATCCCGACATTCCCCGTGTGGTCCCGCAGGGAAGTGGGGCAGCATCCGCGCCAGCGGCCGCATGAGCAGCTACGCCCTGAACGTGGAGATCGGGTCCCGCCTGGCGGGGAAGGACCTGCTGGGGGCTCAGCACAACGGGACCCCCGCAGAGACCTCCTTCCTGCGGCAGCACCGCGCGTCCCTCTACATCATCGGGGACAAGTCCCAGCTGAAGGTGACCCCACACCCAGCACAGCCCCGGGGGAGCACGGCCAGGGAGCGGAGCTGGGAAGGGGCTGGAGCAGCAGGAGGGGCTGAGGGAGCTGGGGGGGCTGAGCCTGGAGCAAAGGAGGCTCAGGGGGCACCTTCTGGCTCTGCAATCCCTGCCAGGAGGGGGGAGCCGGGACAGGGGGTCGGGCTGTGCCCCAGGGCACAGGGACAGGAGGAGAGGGCACGGCCTCAGGCTGGGCCAGGGCAGGGGGCACAGGAGGAGGAATTTGTTGCTGGCAAGGGTGGGCAGGCCCTGGCACAGCTGCCCAGGGGAGGGGTGGAGTCTCCATCCTTGAAGGATTTAAAAGCTGTGTGGATGTGGCACTTGGGGACATGGTCAGTGGTGCCCCTTGGCAGTGCTGGGTATGGTTGGACTCGATGGTCTCAGAGGGCTTTTCCAACCCAAATGATCCCACGATCCTGGGGGTGGTGGTGGCTGTGCTTGGGGGTCCCTCAGGACATGCTGCCTCTCTCCTGGGCCAGGGGGTGAAGCCGGACCCGCTGCAGCACTGGGAGGTGGTTCCCATCGAGGTGTTCGACGTGCGGCAGGTCAAGGCCAGCTTCAAGAAGCTGATGAAGGCCTGTGTGCCCGGCTGCCCCTCCACTGACCCCAGCGTGGCCTACCTGCGCTCCCTGGAGGAGTCCGAGTGGCTGTCCCAGGTCAGTCCTTCCCACACCCTGGAGGGTCCTCCCCTCCCCTCCCTGGGGGCCTCCTCTGTGCTCTGCCCCCCTGGGCACAGGGACCACGTGCCCTGCCCAGAGCATCACTGTGACATGGACTGGGGGACACTCAGGGTGGTGTAAGGACAAGGTGGAACAATCCAGAGCTCTGTTCTGTGGTGCTGGGTGGGAGCCCTGCAGGTCTGGGGCAGCTGCTGGATGGGGAAACCAGACAGGACCCCCAGGACCTGCCTCTGAAGGGGCTGGGACACAGCAGTGACTGGGGTGACCCAGGTGGCAGCTGCTTGGTGAGACTGGTCCCAGTGCAGAGCTGTGGGAGGGGTCCCACTGGTTGCTGGAGGGAGTGAGGGCCCCCTGGCTCTGCTGCTGCTGCCACGTCTGAATGTGGGTTGTGGCCCCGTGTGACCCTCTAACACGGGATTGTGGCCCCATGTGACCCCTAACATGGGGTTGTGACCCCTAACAGAGGGTTGTGGCCCCGTGTGACCCCCTAACACGGGGTTGTGGCCCTGTGTGACCCCCTAACATGGGGTTGTGGCCCCTAACATGGGGTTGTGGCCCTGTGTGACCCCCTAACATGGGGTTGTGGCCCCATGTGACCCCTAACATGGGGTTGTGACCCCTAACACGGGGTTGTGGCCCGGTGTGACCCCTAACACGGGGTTGTGGCCCTGTGTGACCCCGAGCACAGCTCGGCTCAGGAGGAGGGGACAGTGCCCCAACATCCAGCACAGCAGTTCCCTGCACCCCCTGACTGCTGGCCCTGCCCTTGGCAGATCCACAAGATCCTGCAGATCTCGGTGCTGGTGGTGGAGCTGCTGGACACGGGCTCGTCCGTGCTGGTCAGCCTGGAGGACGGCTGGGACATCACCACGCAGGTGAGTGCCCGGCGGTGCCCGCGGTGGCCGTGGCCACCCCCAGCAGCACCTGGAGCCCCTGTCCCTGTCCCTGTCCATGTCCCTGCCCTGTCCCCGCAGGTGGTGTCGCTGGTGCAGCTCCTGTCAGACCGGTACTACCGGACCCTGGAGGGCTTCCGGCTGCTGGTGGAGAAGGAGTGGCTTTCCTTCGGGCACCGCTTCAGCCACCGCGGCGCGCAGACCCTGGCGGGGCAGAGCAGCGGCTTCGCCCCCATCTTCCTGCAGTTCCTGGACTGTGTGCACCAGGTCAGCCCCAGAGCCACACTGGTGGGACCCCCAAGCGCCCACTGGGACCCCTGAGCACCCACTGGTGACCCCTGAGCACCCACTGGTGACCCCTGCATGCCCACTGGGACCCCCAGGCGCCCACTGGGACCCCCGAGCGCCCACTGGGACCCCCGGGCACCCACTGGTGACCCCTGAGCACTCATCGGGACCCCCGAGCACCTGCTGGCCCCCCTGAGCACCCACTGGTGACCTCTGAGCACCCACTGGTGACCCCTGAGCACCCACTGGGACCCCCAGGTGCCCACTGAGACCCCCCGAACATCGGGAGTGCTCCAGGGGCAGTGGGAGGGACCCGGACCACCGTGAGGTTTGGGATCCTGGGGGTCCCACCTCGCTGCCCCCCACAGATCCACCTGCAGTTCCCCATGGAGTTCGAGTTCAGTCAGTACTACCTGAAGTTCCTCAGCTACCACTACATTTCCAACCGATTCCGGACATTCCTGCTGGACTCGGACTACGAGCGGATCGAGCTGGGTGAGGGCCCCGCACGGTGCCCACGGGGGGACAGCCAGACCCCACCCCAAATAACGCCCCTTTCCCCCTCCCTGCCCCCCAGGGCTCCTGTATGAGGAGAAGGGGGAGAGGAAGAGCCAGCAGGTCCACAAATCCATCTGGGATTACATCGACCGGATCAACAGGAAAACTCCCGTCTTCTTCAACTACATGTTTGCACCCGAGGATGGGGAGGTGAGAGCTCCTGTCCTGGGGCATCCAGAGGCCTTGGATGGGCTCTCCAGGGGCATCCCGGGGTCTTCTTCCTGCTGGGCTGGCTGGAGTTGGTGTTTTTCCGCCAGGGAAGGGACCTTAAAGCCCACCCAGTGCCACCCCTGCCATGGGCAGGGACACCTCCCATAGCCCAGGGTGCTCCAAGCCCTGTCCAGCCTGGCCTGGGACACTCCCAGGGATGGATCCAGGGGCAGCCACAGCTTCTCTGCCCAACCTGTGCCAGGGCCTGCCCACCCTCCCAGCCACCAATCCCTTCCCAACAGCCCCCCCAGCCCTGCCCTCTGGCACTGGGAAGCCATTCCCTGTGTCCTGTCCCTCCCTCCCTTGTCCCCAGTCCCTCCCCAGCTCTCCTGGAGCCCCTTCAGGCCCTGCCAGGGGCTCTCAGCTGTCCCTGGACCCTTCTCTGCTCCAGGTGAACATCCCAACTCTCTATGTCCGCATGTCCTGTCGGGCCCCTCTGCCCTTCCTGAGCCGCTTCCTGCCCCTTCCGCAGGTGCTGAGGCCGTACAGCAACATCTCCAACCTGAAGGTGTGGGATTACTACACGGAGGAGACGCTCTCCGAGGGCCCCTCCTACGACTGGGAGCTGGCGCAGGGCCCGCCCGAGCACGTGGAGGAGCCGGACCGGCAGGACACGGCGGCGCCGCAGACCAAGCGCAGGATCATCTGGCCCTGCTACGACAACCGGAGCCGAGTGGAGCCCGACGCCATCTCCAAACTGCTGCAGGTCGGGGGGTGGGACCGGCCCGCGGGGGAACACGGGCGGGGACATGGGAACATGGGCGGGGACACGGGCGGGGACACGGGCACATGGGCGGGGACACACGGGGACACGGGTGGGGACACGGGCGGGGACACACAGGGACACGGATGGGGACACACAGGGACACGGATGGGGACACATGGGGACACGGGGACATGGCCTGTGACACACAGGGACATGGGCTGTGACACACGGGGACATGGGGACATGGGCTGTGACACACAGGGACATGGAACACACGGGGACATGGGCTGGGACACATGGGGACACAGAGACAGGGGCTGGGACACAACGGGGACATGGAACACATGGGGACATGGGCTATGACACACGGGGACATGGGACACACGGGGACACAGCCTGGGACACATGGGGACACGGTCACGCCGGGAATGGGCTGGGCTGGGCCCTGGGCCGGGTCTGGTGCCCCCGGGGCTGATGCCCCAGTCCCACCCACAGGAGCTGCACAACCTGAAGACAGAGCTGGGGCACGTCCAGGAGCGCTGGAAGGAGACGTGGGATGGGGTGAAAGCGTCCCAGAGAACGGAGACACGGCAGGAGGGCAGCAGGGTAGGTGGGGGCTGTGACAGGGGCTGTGACTGGGGCTGTGACAGGGGCTGTGACAGGGGCTGTGACAGGGCTGTGACAGGGGCTGAAGGCAGTGGCTTTACCCACAGGTGCCCTGAGCAAAGGGGTGTTTGCTCCTGAACCACAGGGCCAGGGAGGGTGCTGAGTGCTGGGTACTAGTGTTGGTGCTGGGTGCTGGCACTGGGCACTGGTGCTGGCACTGGGCACTGGTGCTGGCCCTGGGTGCTGTGCTGGCCCTGGGCACTGGCCCTGGGTGCTGTGCTGGCCCTGGGTGCTGTGCTGGGTGCTGTGCTGGCCCTGGGTGCTGTGCTGGTGCTCGGCCCCACGCTGGGGTTCCCGAGGCTCACAGGGCCGTTCCCTCCGTTGCAGACCCCCAGCTCCCTCCTGATGTCCTCGGGGCTGTCCCACCACCGGCGCTCGCTCGGGGTGTACCTGCAGGAGAGCGGGGTGGGCTCCACCCTCAACCTCAGCCTGGACAGCGACACCAGCAGCACCTCCACCCCGTCCAGCGGGAAGCCGGGCGGGCGCCGCAGCACCTCCACCCTCTACAGCCAGTTCCAGACGGCCGAGAGCGAGAACAGGCAGGGGCTCGGTGTGGGGGGCTCGGCGTGGGGGGCTTGGGGAGTGGGGGGTCCCTCCCGGAGGGTGAAGTGCTGCAGGGCACAGCCTCGGTCGGTCCCACCCCTGATTCCTGTCCTGGTGGGTCCCACCCCTGATCCCTGTCCCGGTGGGTCCCACCCCTGATCCCTGTCCTGGTGGGTCCCACCCCTGATTGCTGTCCCGGTGGGTCCCACCCCTGATTCCTGTCCCGGTGGGTCCCACCCCTGATCCCTGTCCCGGTGGGTCCCACCCCTGATCCCTGTCCCAGTGGGTCCCACCCCTGATCCCTGTCCCGGCGCTCCCCGCCCCGTGCAGGTCCTACGAGGGCTCCCTGTACAAGAAAGGCGCCTTCATGAAGCCGTGGAAGCCTCGCTGGTTCGTGCTGGATAAAACCAAACATCAGGTACCGAGGGGGCCGCGGGGTCTGTCCTGTCCCTGTCCCGCCGTCCCTCCCACCCCAATCCTGACGGGTCCCCTCCCACAGCTCCGGTACTACGACAGCCGGATGGACACGGAGTGCAAAGGGGTCATCGACCTGGCCGAGGTGGAGTCCATCACCCCGGGGACCCCCACCATGGGCGCCCCCAAGACGGTGGATGAGAAGGCCTTCTTTGATGTGAGTGTGCCCCGAGGGGGCAGGGGGGCAGCCCCGGCTGTGGGGCCAGCAGGAGGGTGGTGGGGACGGGGAAATAAGGTGGGAGTAGGGCTGTGGTCAGTGGGAATGGCTGGAGAGCAGCATCGCTGCTCCAGCAGGGATGAACTGACCCAGGCTGAGCCCGAACGTGCCCTGAGGCTTCAGGCAGGGGGTGGATCCCGGGGCAGGTCACCCAGGCCCGTTTGGTGCCCCCCGGATGGTGGGGCCAGATTGGGGTGGGGGCTCTGACTCTGCTCCTCCCCTCACCCCCTGCCCATCCTGTCCCCACAGCTGAAGACGACAAAACGAGTTTACAATTTCTGCGCCCAGGACGTGCAGTTGGCCCAGCAGTGGATCGACCGCATCCAGAGCTGCCTGTCGGACGCGTGAGCGCCGGAGCCGCCGGTCGGGCACAGCTCGGCCTGCGCCGGGCCAGAGGCAGCGCCAGGCTCTGCCCGGGCCTGGCACCGAGGAGAGGAGGGGTGGCCTCCCCCCCGCCCCGGGGGCAGGACGGCGCAGGGAGGGATCCTGAGGGACCCCTCGTGTGGAGCGGGCGGGCACCGTCCCCCCCCGACCCTGTCTGAGCCCTGTCGTGACTCCGTGTCCTCCGTGTGCCCGAGCCCCTCTCCCTGGGCAGGGGGTGCTGAGCCCCCCGGCCCCACTGCTGGAGGCGGCAGGAGCTGCCCCCCATCCTGCCCACCACCTGCATGTCTGTCAGAGCCGCCACGGCCCTGCCCTGGCCCTGCCGCGTGTCCCGGCGCTGGGGATGGACCTGCAGCTCGGGCGGAGCCAACACACCCTCCGTGTCCCCCCGGGCGTCCCGGCCCGGCAGCCCCGGCGCTCCCAGCTGTGCACAGGTCAGGGATGTGGGATGGGGGGCTCTGTGTCCCAGGGGAGCTTTGGCCGCTCCCAGTGGGCAGGAGCTGCCTCGGGCTGTGACAGGGGTCCCTGCCCTGCCTGAGGGTCCCTGCCCTGCCTGGGGGTCCCTGTCCTGGCTGGGACAGTCTCTACCTCCTTGGCCAGACCGGCTGTCCCGGGGAGCACATTCCCTGAGGGAGCCCCCGGGGTGCTCCTCTGAGCCCTGGTGTGGGGGGGCCCAGCCCAGCCCCAGGACGAGGGTCCCCTCCAGGTGGCAGCGATGGCAGGGCCGGGGCAGGGCTGGGGCAGTGGCCCTGCAGGTGTCCCCTGGTCTCTTTGCACAGGTCACCCCCCCGAGCCCCCTGTGTGAAAGGGGGGGCAGCACCAGGAGGGCACTGCACACACTGAGCTCTTCCCCCCCCAGCCAGGGCTCCCCCCAGCCCCCCATGTGCCCCTTCGTGCTGTGCTGGGGGGCTCAGGAGGGCAGGTCTGTGCCCCCCACCCCCTGCCCCTCCCTGCTTGCTGCTGCCACTTGTGTCAGTGACGGGGGGGCCTCTCGGTACCGAATCTGCTCCTGCAGCCCCCACACCCCCACCCCCTGCACTGGGGTGCCCTGGGGGGCTCAGCCCCCCACCAAGGGGCCGTGGGGGGAGCCCGACCCGGCACTGTGTGGTCACTCAGGCCCCACTGCCACCCGGGACCCCCCAGGACTGACCCCCAGGACTGACCCCACCCCCAGCCCTCTCGTTTTTACAGCCCCACGTTCTGTTTCCGTGCAGAGCTCTTTGTACAGTCCCCCCGCCCTGTCCCTGTCCCTGTCCCTGTCCCTGTCCCTGTCCCTGTCCCGGCCTGGCTGTGCAGGTGTAACACGGAGGTTTTGTAACTTACCTGAGCAGTTGTAGATTATTGAAGTTTCTGTACATTGTGTCAAACATGCAGAGTCCTTGTATTGTATTTGTGCCTAGAGGAAAAGGTTATTCTATAAAGAGAAAACTAACGGAATTTAATAAAAAAATTAATATGACAGATGCCCTTTTGCCTCTCTGAGCCCCTGGCACAGGGAAAAGGCAGGTGGGAGACACGGGACAAGGGCTGAGCTCCTGCCCATGGGGACTCACCGTGCCCTGTGTCACAGGGACAGAGGGCAGGGAGGGATCCTGGCACAGCACCGGCCACACGGACCTTCAGGATCCGCCCTGTCCCACCCCAGGCTGTCCCTGTTCCCACCTGCCAGGAGGGGTCGGGCTGGGCCCCAGGGCACAGGGACAGGAGGAGAGGGCACAGCCTCAGGCTGGGCCAGGGCAGGGGCAGGGGGCACAGGAGGAGGGATTTGGTGCTGGCAAGGGTGGTCAGGCCCTGGCAGGGGCTGCCCAGGGAGGGTTGGAGTGCCCAGCCCTGGAGGTGCCCAAGGCAGGACTGGCCGTGGCACTGAGTGCTCCGGGCTGGGGGCCAAGGTGGGCATCGGGCACAGGATGGGCTCCATGGGCTGGGAGGGCTTTGCCAAGGTGGGCATCGGGCACAGGGTGGGCTCCATGGGCTGGCAGGGCTTTGCCAAGGTGGGCATCGGGCACAGGGTGGGCTCCATGGGCTGGCAGGGCTTTGCCAAGGTGGGCATCGGGCACAGGGTGGGCT
>JAJPCS010021011.1:0-14284 GCA_021164005.1 Willisornis vidua nigrigula | reverse complement strand
TCCCCAAGTGCCACAGCCACACAGCTTTTAAATCCTTCAAGGATGGGCACTCCACCCCTGCTCTGGGCAGCCCCTGCCAGGGCCTGACCACCCTTGCCAGCACCAAATCCCTCCTCCTGTGCCCCCTGCCCCTGCCCTGGCCCAGCCTGAGGCCGTGCCCTCTCCTCCTGTCCCTGTGCCCTGGGGCACAGCCCGACCCCCTGTCCCGGCTCCCCCCTCCTGGCAGGGATTGCAGAGCCAGAAGGTGCCCCCTGAGCCTCCTTTGCTCCAGGCTCAGCCCCCCCAGCTCCCTCAGGATTCTCCAGCCCCTTCCCAGCTCCATTCCCTGCCCTGCACCCCATCTTGGGTGCTCCTCCTTTTCCATGGGGAGCAAACACTGTCAGTATTGCTGTGGGGTGGGTCAGGTTGGCCCTGGAGCAGAACCTGAGCTGGAAATTGGGCAGATGCAGCTCTGGACTGTTTGTTTCTGCCCCTTTGGGGGAACATTCCCATGTCTGGCTGGATCTCAGTGCCTGAAATTCCTGTTGCTGTGCCCGTGGTGGGTGTTCCTGGTGTGTAACACCCGTGTCACCGTTTTGGGAAGGTGGGTGAAGGTGAGCAGGAAGCACTGACCTAAACCAGCTGTTGCAACCAGGTTCTTGACCCTTTTGTAATGCTTTATTTGCTGCCAGTGAGGATTTATTGCATTTGTTTTGGCCTCTGCCACCCCAGCTCGTGTTTCCCCCCAACACCAAAGCCTTTCCTTGCAGCAAGTCCCGTTTTCCTGTTCCTGCTGCTGTGGTTTTATGGAGGCTAAAAACACAAACAAACCCCAATTGGCCCGAGGTAGAAACGTGCCCTGGAGCTCCCTGGGCTGCTGGAGGAGGAATTAATCCCAAATTCCCTTTGGTTGGTGCCCTGTGCCACCTGGGCAGTCGGGGGATGATCTGGTGGGACTGGGGGATGATCCGGGGCTGCTTTTCCTCCTCCTGTCTCTGGAATCGTTGTGTCTGTTCCTCTCTGTGGCTCTGACCTTCCTGACCACTGAATGCTCCTGTGCTGCCAAACCAGAGCTCGGGGAGCCTGCAGGCCTTGGGGCAGGGAATTGCTGCTCCTGGGAATGTGGCTTTCCCACATCCAGGGCATGGGCATCCCCTCCAGGTGGGCAGCTGGTCCCAGCAGAGGCCCAGTGGGTTTGGGGACTGGTGGGACCCCTTGAGAGGGTTTGGGGACACTCTGGGAGGGTTTGGGAGCTGATGGGACCCTCTGAGAGGGATTGGGGGCTGGTGGGACCCCCTGTGAGGGTTTGGGGGCTGGTGGGACCCCCTGTGAGGGTTTGGAGACCTGGTGAGACCCCCTGTGAGGGTTTGGGGATTGGTGAGACCCTCTGAGAGTGTTTGGGGGCTGGTGGGACCCTCTGTGAGGGTTTGAGGACTGGTGGGACCCCCTGGGAGGGTTTGAGGACTGGTGGGACCCCCTGGGAGGGTTTGAGGACTGGTGGGACCCCCTGGGAGGGTTTGGGGGCTGGTGGGACCCTCAGAGAGGGTTTGGGGACTGTTGGGGACCCCCTGAGAGGGTCTGGGGACTGGTGGGACCCCCTGAGAGGGTCTGGGGCCTGGTTTTAGAGGCAGGAGGTGGATGGAGGTCGGGGCCTGTGGGCAGCAGCAGTGAGGGCCCTCCCTGTGCCCTCCTCCCGCACCAATCCCGGTGGTTTGTGTGCCTGGAGCAGCTCGGAGCGCCACGTGGCCCTTTGCCGGGAGCAGCCGCACGTTTGGCAGCCGGGGCTGCCTCGGCACTGAGCTCTGGGGCGTCTGGCACGTTGTTTTCGCCCCTCTGGGCGCTGTTGGGTGGAGATGGTGCAGCGGGGGGGTTTGGGGAGCAAGAGCAGAGCGAGGCAGTGTCTGCAGCAGAGGAGTTTGTGTGGGCAGCGGGAGGAAGTGCAGCAAAGCAGCTTCTCCTGCGCCCGCAGCGTCTTCCTCCCAGCCCGCTCCGAGCTGTGCTGATGGCCCAGATAAGGCTCTTTGCTCACCCAGGCACGCCCGGCCCGGACTGCGGTGAGAGCAGCGCTGGGGCTGTGCCCGAATCACCTGCCCGGGCTCAGACAGCTCCTGGTCCCGCCTGGAGGCACTGGGGGTCTCTCTGCAGCTGGAGGGGAGGGGCAGCAGCATCCTGAGAGCCCCCTGAGAGCCCCCTGAGAGCCTCCTGAGAGCCCCCTGAGAGCCTCCTGAGAGCCCCCTGAGAGCCCCCTGAGAGCCTCCTGAGAGCCTCCTGAGAGCCCCCTGAGAGCCTCCTGAGCCTCCAAGTCCTCGTGTGCAGGGCAGGGAACGGAGCTGGGAAGGGGCTGAGGGAGCTGGGGGGGCTGAGCCTGGAGCAAAGGAGGCTCAGGGGGCACCTTCTGGCTCTGCAATCCCTGCCAGGAGGGGGGAGCCGGGACAGGGGGTCGGGCTGTGCCCCAGGGACAGGGACAGGAGGAGAGGGCACGGCCTCAGGCTGGGCCAGGGGATGTTCTGGTTGGATATTGGGGAAATTCCTTCCTGGAAAGGGCTGCCCAGCCCTGGCACAGCTGCCCAGGGCAGGGGTGGAGTGCCCAGCCCTGGAGGGATCTCAGATCCCTGTGGATGTGGCACTTGGGGACATGGTCAGTGTTGCCCTTGGCAGTGCTGGGGATGGTTGGACTCGATGGGCTCAGAGGGCTTTCCCAACCCAAACGATTCCATGATCCCCCGTCGGCTCCACTCCAAACCTGCAGTGTCATTGCTCCTTTGGGGTGGGCAAAGCCTCTGCCCTCCGTTCAGGCCCCTTGCCCTGGTATCTGGGGTTTGGGCTCAGACACCTGCAGTCACACCCCCAGTATTTGGGCAATCCAGACACGCCCCTGTTCAGTGAGAGCTGGAAAACCCTGCAGAGAATTCCAAGCAGGATGCCTGGCCAGGTGCTGGGAAGTGCCAGGGGTGTGGCTGTCTCCTCTCACCTGTCAGTGAGGTGGGAATGCACCTCTCCAGGGTGTGGGAAGGAGTTGGGCCCTGGGCAGGTGGCCCTGCTGGGGTCACCCCATCCCAGCTGCCCCTCTGGCATGGCTGGGTCCCTCCAGGGCTCTGGGGGCACAGGGTGGGACTCAGCTGTGGGATCACTGTCCTGCTCTCCCTCCAACACAACAGCTCTGTTGGGATGAAGCTGAGGACAATTGTCCTCTTCAGCCTCTCCCGGCGGAGCAGCTCCGGCTCCGGACACATCACGGGCTGGATTTAGGATGAGCTCAACTGTGGCTCTCCTGCCTTCACTCCTTGTCCAGGATGGGCAGGATGGGCCGTGGGAGCCAGCAGGGTGCTGGGAAGCTGCTGGGCTGGCAGGCACAGCCTCCTCTGGAGAGGCAGGTGATTAGAAAGGAGAGGGATAAGCTGCTGGATGGGATCAAGGTGAGCTCAGGGCCTGTGAGGAAGGAGGTCAGGCAGTGTGGGGGGCCAGAGATGGACCTGCTGCCTCATGGCAGGAGTGAGATCCCGGCTGAGCCCTGCAGGGGCTGAAATGCTCTGTCTGGGGATGTGTCAGGAATTCACCTGGATGAGAATCCCTGCGGGACGTTGGGAAAGCTGAGGAAGGAGGGCTGTGCCACTCCTGACAGGAGGGTGGAGCCAGAGGGATCTGCTCCCAGGGGACAGGGGACAGGACAAGGGGAAACGGCCTCAGGCTGTGCCAGGACAGGCTCAGGTTGGGTACTGGCAAAATTCCTCAGGCAGAGGATTATCCAGGCCTGGCACAGGCTGCCAGTGCCTCACCACCCTCTCAGCCAAGAATTTCTTCCCAGTATCCCATCTAATCCCATCTGGCAGTGGAAGCTGCTCCCCTTGCCCAGAGTCCCTGTCCAGGTGAGCACAGCCCCGTCCCTGTGTCCTGCCTGGTGGAGCAGAGGGGACAGTGGCCCTGCAGACAGTCCTGGGGGGTCCCTGGGCTGTTCCTGCCTCTCCTCACCCGGCTCCTCCCTTCCCACCAGAGTGGGACTCTCCTTGGGGGGGATTTCTAATTAAACTTCTTGTTCTCCCTCTCTGGCTTCGGCCCCTCCGGGTTCCTCTTGGCTCTCCTGACTCAGGTCTGTGTTTTCACTTCTCCTTTCCCTTCCCTCCCTGTCTGAGTGGGTTTGGCCGTGTTTGGAGGTTGGTTTGCTCCTGTCACACACAGTCTCCATCCACAGTTTCCCCCTCTCTGTGCCATCCCTGTTTCCCTTTTTCCTGCCCCGTCCTGGCAATGGAGCCACTTCACCATCACATTCAGCAGAGGTTGATTCTTCTGCTCGATTCTTCTTTTGACCTGAATTTTTCTTGGCACCTCTTGTTTCATACAAGGGCCTTTTACAAGTGTTGCATCTCCTGGAAATTGCTCTCCACTGAGGATGTTGGGATTTTGTAGGTTTTTTAAATGCTGGTGCAGGAGCTGGAGGTGTTTGGGTTTGTGTCTGGTCAGAACGAGCTGTTCAAGGAGCTGCTCGAGCTCCTTCATTCATCCCCATCCCTGGGAGTGTCCCAGGCCAGGCTGGACAGGGCTTGGAGGACCCTGGGACAGTGAAGGTGTCCCTGCCCATGGCACTGGGTGGTCTTTAAAGTCCTTTCCCACCCGAACCATTCCATGATTCTGTGATTACAATCTTGGCCTTTTCAGAGGAGTTTTTGCCCAAGAAAAAGGTGGCTCCTCTTCCCTCAAGGCCCTTCCCAAGCATCCCTGTGTCTCTGGGTGTACCTCAGTCCTTCCCTGCGGCCAGGAAGGATCCAGGTGGCACCGGGCCAGGAGGAGGAATGTGATCTGTCCCTGGGCACGCCGGGATGAATCGGGAATGCGGAGCTGGAGCCTGCTGGGGTGGAGTCATGAGACAGGCACAGGGATCCTGAGTCACGGCTTGGGCACAGCTGTTCCCGAGCTGTTCCCGAGCTGCTCCCGAGCTGTTCCCGGCTCCGGGGCCTCGGGAAGCGCCGTGGGAAGCGGAGGGAGCAGCTGGGAGCCGGGAACAGGGGGAGGGATGGGGGAGTGGGGGCAGCTCCTCCTGCCTGGATTTGCTGCTTTTCACCATAAAAGGTGCCGTTTTCCTTCACACCTCGTGGGTTTGGGAAGCGTTTGGGAGTCGTGGAGTGGAAAGGGAAAGGGAAACGTGTGAGGAGGGAAGGTCTGAAGAGGGTGTGTGGCTGGTTCCTGCCCCCGCGGGGTGGTGCCTGCAGGGATGTGGGGCTGGGAGATGGGCTGGGGGATGGATTGGGAGCTTTGGGGATGTGGGTGATGGACTGGGAGCTTTAGGAATGTGGGTGATGGACTGGGATCTTTAGGGATGTGGGTGATGGATTGGATTGGGATCTTTAGGGATGTGGGGGATGGACTGGGAGCTTTGGGGATGTGGGGGATGGATTGGGAGCTTTGGGGATGTGGGGTGGGTGATGGATTGGGAGCTTTAGGGATGTGGGTGATGGATTGGATTGGGATCTTTAGGGATGTGGGGGATGGATTGGGAGCTTTAGGGATGTGGGGTTGGAAGTCCTGGCCTAGGAGGCAGTTTGATCCTGGGGGGAGAAACTGTGACCCAGTGGGAGCTCTGGATGCAGCTCCAGGAGGACAAATATCCTTGTGGAGTTACTAAAACAAACAAAACCTCCCCAAACCCCCACGAAATCAAAGCCTCTAAACTACCCCAGCACCCCAAACCAGTGCCAGTGCTGTCCTGGTGTTGGCAGCCCATGGGAAGGGGACACATCCTTGTCAAAGGCTAATTGAGGAATCCCCCCAGCCTGGTGTGGGATTCCTGGGAATGCTGCGGGGTGGGGGACAGGCAGCACATCTGCTGAGCTTCCCTGCTGCAGGGGGAACTGTGGGGAGGGAGGGTGGGAACTGTGGGGAAGGGTGGAGGGGACAGGACAGAACCCCCGGGCTGGGAAGGGAAGGGCAGGGAAGGGTGGGAAGTGTGTCCTGCTCCAGAGCCAGAGGGGATGAGGGGGGACTCCCCCAGCAGCACCTTTGGGATTGCTGGGCTGGGCTGGGGGACCCCTCCCGTGTGCCCTTCCAGCAGCTGGGGGCAAGGCTGCCGTGGGATCTGCCATCTCCTGCCAGATGGAGGGACTGCCAGGCATCCAAGGAAATCCCGGGATTTACTGGGGTCTGCTGGGGGCGCCTGAGACGGTGGGGCTGGGATGGGGCAGTGGGAGAGGGGCTGGGGGGGTCAGCCCTGGGCAGGGACCCCCACAGAGGGGGCAGAGGGGCTGGGGGGGGGTCAGCCCTGCTCAGGGACCCCCACAGAGGGGGCAGAGGGACTCTGGGTTGCCCCTGCTCTGGGCACAGCCCCCTCAGCTGAACAGTGTCATGGAATCATGGAATGGGTTGGGTGGGAAGGGACCTCAAAGCCCACCCAGTGCCACCCCTGCCATGGGCAGGGACACCTTCTACTATCCCAGGTTGCTCCAAGCCCTGTCCAGCCTGGCCTTGGACACTGCCAGGGATCCAGGGGCAGCCACAGCTTCTCTGCCCAACCTGTGCCAGGGCCTGCCCACCCTCCCAGGATGTTGTCACTCTAAAAACACAAGGTCAGCAGTGGGTGGAGGGGCATTCAGGGTGTACCCAGCACTGAGTGCCCTTATTTAGGCACAGCCAGGGAGCTCACCTGGTGCAGAGCTCACCTGCTGGGGTGTGTCCCTGCTGTGGAGCTCACCTGACTGCAGCAGCTGCACCTGAACCCCCACGTGCAGGTCATTTGATTGTCTGGCTGGTTGGTTGGTTGTTTTTAGTGGAATCACAGAATTGTTTGGGTTGGAAAAGCCCTCTGAGCCCATCGAGCCCAACCATCCCCAGCACTGCCAAGGCCACCACTGCCCATGTCCCCAAGTGCCACAGCCACAGGGCTGTGAAATCCCTCCAGGCCTGGGCACTCCAACCCTCCCTGGGCAGCCCCTGCCAGGGCCTGACCACCCTTTGCAGCACCAAATTCCTCCTCCTGTGCCCCCTGCCCCTGCCCTGGCCCAGCCTGAGGCCGTGCCCTCTCCTCCTGTCCCTGTGCCCTGGGGCACAGCCCGACCCCCTGTCCCGGCTCCCCCCTCCTGGCAGGGATTGCAGAGCCAGAAGGTGCCCCCTGAGCCTCCTTTGCTCCAGGCTCAGCCCCCCCAGCTCCCTCAGCCCCTCCTGCTGCTCCAGCCCCTTCCCAGCTCCCTGGCCGTGTCTGAGGGGATCTGCTGCCTCAGGGTCAGGAAGGATCCAGGGCCTGAAGAGGTGGGAACATCCCTGCAGCAGGAGGGGTGTTGGGAGCAGAGCTGTGATGGTGGCACACAGGAATTCCCAGGATAACCTGGGGTAAGTCCTCTTGAGCCATTTAAAGCAGTCTGAGGGGCGGTGGCACTGTCACCAGTGTCACCCTGTGGTGCCACAGCAGAGCACAGTGAGCTGATTCCTGTGCTGGTTTCCCCTGAGGTGCTCTGGTGGAGGGGATGGGGCTGGAGCCAGGCTGGGAGATCTGGGGGGTCACCTGGAGCAGAGAAGGCTCCAGGGACAGCTGAGAGCCCCTGGCAGGGCCTGAAGGGGCTCCAGGAGAGCTGGGGAGGGACTGGGGACAAGGGATGGAGGGCCAGGACACAGGGAATGGCTTTCCCTGTTCAGCTTCCTGTTCTCTGTCTCTGAAATCATTTCAATGTGATTATTTTGCATTATTTTCCTTGGCTCTGGTGCTCCTTCCCAGCCCACGAGGGCTTTGGGGTGCGTGGAATTTTCCACATGCTGAGGTGCCTGGAAGGAGCTTGGAGAAAGGGGGAGAAGTTGGGATGTCATCATGTACCCCCCAAAAGCCAAATCCCGTCTCCTTGCCCTGCCAGTGGGAAAAAGGAGGATGAGGAAGGGGCTCTGGAGGAGCAGGGACAGTAGGAAGGAGCTCACAGCTCTTGGATCTCTTCCCAGAAATGCTGTCTGGAAAATGTAGGCTCCCTTCCTGGGTCTGGAGGGAGAGACAGACAGGGAGGGGGTGGGCTCATCCCAGCTCCTGCCCCAGCCTGGGGTGGGTGGGATGTGGGGAGTGGGGAGTGGGTGGGCTCATCCCTTGCTGTTCCACTGCTTTGTGTCTCACTTTGGACAGTTTGGGTCTGATTTGGGGCGGTTTTGCCACTGGTGACTTCCCAGCTGGTGCAGATATTCCTGTGCTGGGCCTCTGGAGTGAGGGTCCCTTCACAGACACCCAGACCCCTGGGCACAGGGGCACAGGGGCACAGGGGCACAGGGATTTTGGCTCTGCCAGGAGCCGGTCCCTGCAGGGCCTGACTTCACTGGGGTCTCCTTGGGGCCAGTGTGTTTTCCTTAACTGGGATAAATGGTGAATTCCCCCCCTGGGGGTTCCCCCTGGGATTCCTCCGTGTTCCCAGCACTGCTGGGAGGTCAGGCCTGTGCAGGCCTGGGATTTGTTTGTCTGGGGGATTTGTCCCAGCCCTGTGTGCCCACGCACGTCCAGCCCCTCCGGTGGGATCATCCCCAGGCTCTGTCTGTCTCCTGAGCTCTGCCAGCCCTGGGCTGGGGGTCCCTCACGTCCCTCCTGCCTGGGCTGGGGGTCCCTCACGTCCCTCCTGCCTGGGCTGGGGGTCCCTCACGTCCCTCCTGCCCGGGCTGGGGGGTCCCTCACGTCCCTCCTGCCCGGGCTGGGGGTCCCTCACGTCCCTCCTGTCTGGGCTGGGGGTCCCTCACGTCCCTCCTGTCTGGGCTGGGCGTCCCTCACGTCCCTCCTGCCCAGGCTCTGTCCACCAGGCTTGGCTGTGCCTTCATCCATGGCCACGTTTGGAATAATGAAGATGCATTTTCCAACTTTTCTGGCCCTTGATGTGGTGGGTTTGGGTGGTTTTTGCTGGGATTGCTCTGTCTGGAACCAGCTGTCCAGGCTGTGCTGTCCAAAAGCCCCGCTGGGGCAGGGTCAGTGTGAGTATTGCTGAGTATTCCTGAAAATCCCAGCGGGACAGGAAGCTGATGTTGGAGCAAACACTTGAATTTTCTGTGGTTCTGTCAAATTTACTGGTAATTCCCATATTTTTTTATTTTTAAATAGTTTGTTACTCATTTCTCCCTGACCTTTCCTCCATGTCTGGGCTGTTTTTACCCTCACACGACTCTGCGTGTGTCGACTCGGTGGTTTGGGGGTTGTTTATTTGATTGTTAAACTCCTTAATGGCTGTTTTTGCTCAGCCTGGTAAGTCCCAGGCCGTGTTTTTGCTCCGTGGGGTTGAACTGGGGGTCAGTCACTTGGGTGAGGTTTGGGAAAACCAAACTCTGTGCCAGAGTTGGAATTTACTTGGGTCAGACTCCAAGGTTTGCTCCTTTTGGGGAGAGCAGGGTCTGGTGGGGGTGCAAGTGAAGCTGTTTGGGGGCAGAGGGGTGGCCGTGCCATGGTCAGGGTGGCACTGGTGGCTCTGCCAGTCCCTCCCAGGGGCCCAGATTGGGAGGTGGGATCAGCTGTGGGGTCCTGTCCTGGATCCACAGAGGTGCTCCCTGCAGAGAGAGGGATGTGGGGCTCCAGCAGCACCAGGAGAGGAGGGGATTGTGCCCCTCTGCCCCCTCAGTGAGACCCCAAACCCTGCAGAGCTGCCCCAGCCCTGGGAACAACAGCAGGAGCTGGTGGAGCTGCTGGAGGAGCCCAGAGGAGGCCCCGGAGCTGCTCCAGGGCTGATCCCTCTGCTCTGGAGCCAGGCTGGGAGAGCTGGGGGGGTCACCTGGAGCAGAGAAGGGTCCAGGGACAGCTGAGAGCCCCTGGCAGGGCCTGAAGGGGCTCCAGGAGAGCTGGGGAGGGACTGGGGACAAGGCCTGGAGGGCCAGGACACAGGGAATGGCTTCCCAGTGCCAGAGGGCAGGGCTGGGGGGGATATTGGGAAGGGATTGGTGGCTGGGAGGGTGGGCAGGGGCTGGCACAGGTTGGGGAGAGAAGCTGTGGCTGCCCCTGGATCCATCCCTGGGAGTGTCCAAGGCCAGGCTGGACAGGGCTTGGAGCACCCTGGGACAGTGGAAATGATGGTCTCTAAGGTCCCTTCCTTACCTGAACCATCCCCTGATTCCACAATTCCCAGTTTTTCTGGCCCAGCAGCAGCAGAGATGACTGTTTGCCTCCTCCTGCCTGAGCTGTTATTCCCAGGCTGGAAGCTCCTCGTGTGTGTGTGGTGTGGGATGTGCCAGGCCCCTCAGTGGGGGCTCTGCTGCTCCAGCTGCAGGGTGGGATTGTCTCCCATCAGGGCAGTCTCATCTCCCTGTTCCCGAGGCTGAGCCCTGCCAGAGGCAGCCAGTGCCACCCTTGGCAGGGAGCCCCGGGGTCTGTGCCCATCCTGGCATTTGTTCCTGAGGCTGTGCCAACTCTTCCTGCTGCAAGGAATGAAAATGGGATGTTGGGGCTGTTCCTGGAGTTTCTGGATTGTGTGTCTGGCACAGGGCACCAGTGGGACACGGGCCCTGCCAGCCATCCTGTGGGTGCAGAGCAGCATGGCAGGAGCTCGTGGTGCTGAGCTGGATCCAGGGATTCACACAATCCAGAATCCCTGAGGCTGGCAAAGCCCTCCCAGCCCATGGAGCCCACCCTGTGCCCGATGCCCACCTTGGCACAGCCCTCCCAGCCCCTGGAGCCCACCCTGTGCCCAATGCCCACCTTGGCACAGCCCTGCCAGCCCATGGAGCCCACCCTGTGCCCGATGCCCACCTTGGCAAAGCCCTGCCAGCCCCTGGAGCCCACCCTGTGCCCGATGCCCACCTTGTCCCCCAGCGCAGAGCACTCAGTGCCACGGCCAGTCCTGCCTTGGGCACCTCCAGGGCTGGGGACTCATCCAAGGATTTCAACTGAGCTCTTTCAGGAAATGGGGGATTTCAGGCCTGTGGAGATGGGGCAGCTCCTCAGCCATGGGGCAGCTTTGCAGCCTTGTCCTTTGCCCCCCAGGATCCACCCCTGGGGGGGCCCTCAGGTGTGGGCAGGGGTGGAGCCAGACTGGCACGGAGGGCCCTGCCCTGGCCCGGCTCTGTTGGCTTTGGGTGGAGGGGAATTGGGTTTCCTTCCCGTCAGGATCACCTGGAACAGTTTCCTTGCCCTTCCCATCAAACAGTGGCAGCCACTGAGGGAGGGCACGGCTGTGCCTCGGGCTCAGCACAGCAGGGAAGGGTTTGGGTGGGAAGGGACCTTCAACATCCCCCAGTGCCACCCCTGCCATGGGCAGGGACACCTCCCATAGCCCAGGGTGCTCCAAGCCCTGTCCAGCCTGGCCTGGGACACTCCCAGGGATGGATCCAGGGGCAGCCACAGCTTCTCTGCCCAACCTGTGCCAGCCCCTGCCCACCCTCCCAGACACCAATTCCTCCCCAATATCCATTCTAAATATCCTGGTTTTAGCTGGAAGCCCTGGGATAACCTGGGAAGAGCCTTGTGCCCTGCTGGTGCTCAGGGCCAGCCTGGCATTGCCAGTCCCAGTTTGTGGCACAGCCGGAGCTGAGCGGTGCTGGTGGCTCAGCCCTGGCAGTGGGATCAGGCTGGGAGCAGCTCCAGGGACAGGGGCCTGGAATATCCTGCACTGGCAGGGACCCACAAGGTCCAAATCCAGCTCCTGGCCCTGCACAGACACCCCAGCAATCCCACCCTGTCCCAGTCCCATTGTCCAAACACTCCTGGAGCTCTGGGGAGCCTGGTCAGTGCCCAGCACCCTCTGGGAACAGCCTCTCCTCTGGCACTGGTGTCATTCCTGCTGGGCTCCAAGGCCTCAGGAGGCAGCCTGGCCTCTCACAGACTTCCCAGATAACCTGAGATGGAGCACAGCTGGGCCTGGGGGGACCTGGGGTTGGTCAGGAGCTGTAGCAGGAGCTGCTGGGAATGTGCTAATCCCAGTAATCCCCTGGCTGTGCTCAGTGCTGGTGGCGCCTGGATTCCCATCTCCCCACTCCTTCCCACGGATTAGAGGTGAGGAGCCATCCCAGGTCACCAGGGCAGGACCAGCACCATGGCTGGGCTCCGTCTCCCTGTGCCCTGGGGTTGGCATTCCCAACCTGGGCAGGGCAGGGCTCCTGGCCAGGCTGTGGGGTCAGGCTGTGGGGACAGCCCTGGGCACTGGGGCTGCCGGTGCCCTGTGGGACAGGAGCTGCTGCCCTGGGACCACAACGGGCTTTACCTGCTCAGAACTGTCCCTGGTTCCCCGGGAAATGCCGATGAGGAAGCTGAAGGAGTCACTTCTCCATCCTGGGGCAGTCTGTGATCAGTTTGATGGGGTTTCAGTTCCCCTTGGCATCAGGCCCTTCCTCCTCCTCTGGGCTGGGCTGGGCTGGGCTGGCTCACTCTGAGAGGGTCCTGTGGCTGCCTCGCTCCTCCTGCACCCCCTGCTCTGTCCTGGCTCTTCCCACTGCCCCGGGAGAGTCAAATCCATGGGGAGGGACCTTCCTCATGGAGGGGAGTCCCGAGGAGCAGCAGGGAATGGAGCTGGGAAGGGGCTGGAGAATCCTGAGGGAGCTGGGGGGGCTGAGCCTGGAGCAAAGGAGGCTCAGGGGGCACCTTCTGGCTCTGCAATCCCTGCCAGGAGGGGGGAGCCGGGACAGGGGGTCAGGCTGTGCCCCAGGGCACAGGGACAGGAGGAGAGGCCACGGCCTCAGGCTGGGCCAGGGCAGGGGCAGGGGGCACAGGAGGAGGGATTTGGTGCTGGCAAGGGTGGTCAGGCCCTGGCAGGGGCTGCCCAGGGAGGTGGTGGAGTCACTGCCCTCAGTGGTCTCAGAGCCATTCCCCGTGTTCATGGAATCATTGAGGTTGGAAAAGCCATCAAGGCCAACCCTTTCCCAGCCTTGCCAAGGCCACCACTGACCATGTCCCCAAGTGCCACATCCACAGGGCTGTGAAATCCACCCCTGCCCTGGCCCAGCCTGAGGCCATGCCCTCTCCTCCTGTTCCTGTGCCCTGGGGCACAGCCCGACCCTCACCAGCTCCCTGCTCCTGTCAGGGATCTGTAGAATCCTGGGAACATTTCCTGCATTCCAACACTCACCAGGAGCCCCTTGGTGACTCCGGCACTGCTGACCCCCGTGAGGCCCCTGTGGAGCCTGCCCTGATTCCCACTCCTGTATCCATGTCGGGCTGTTTGTCCTTGTCCCTCCCTGCACATTTCCCCCTCTGGAGGTGCCACAATCCAGCGGCAGCTCCGACCCTTTGGCTGCCTCCTGTGTGGGATCCCAGGAACAAAAGCTCCTTCTCTGCTGTGGGAGATGTTGATCCTGGCAGGCTCTGGGTGTCAGTGATCTCTGTAGGGTCGAGACAAACTGGGCCAGTGCTGAGGTCATTCCCTTTTCCCTGGCAGGATGGAGCAGGGAGGGACTTGGGCACCCGTGTGTGCTCCGTGAGGAGCAGCCTGGGCTGGCATTTGGGCTTTGGGGTTTCCCTCTGTCCTTGGCTGCTCTGTGGGGAACTGCCTGGCACGGATGGGAGAGGGGCTGGCACTGAGCCCTTTTGTCCTGGAACTGAAGGTGCTTCCAGTCTCTGCTGTGTGTCTGGGGAGGGATCTGGCTCCTGCTGTCCCTCTGGGAACAGCTCTGCCTGGAGCCAGGCTGGGAGAGCTGGGGGGGTCACCTGGAGCAGAGAAGGGTCCAGGGACAGCTGAGAGCCCCTGGCAGGGCCTGAAGGGGCTCCAGGAGAGCTGGGGAGGGAGTGGAGACAAGGGATGGAGGGCCAGGACACAGGGAATGGCTTCCCAGTGCCAGAGGGCAGGGCTGGGTGGGATGTTGGGAAGGGATTGATGGCTGGGAGGGTGGGCAGGGACTGGCACAGGTTGGGGAGAGAAGCTGTGGCTGCCCCTGGATCCCTGGGAGTGTCCAAGGCCAGGTTGGTGCAACCTGGGCTAGTGGAAGGCGTGGATGGGCTTTCAGGTCCTTGCCCACCCAAACCATTCTGTAATTCCCACATGTTTTTCCCTGCAGTTGCCCCCCAGGTTGGCTCTCAGGAGCCCCCACCAAACACACTGTGCTCCCTCCCAGCTCTGGCATGTCCCTCCTGTGGCCCTTTCCCCTCTGCTCTCTGTCATGCCCTGGGAAATGTGCTGGAAACGAGTTTAAAATGAGGTGATGCCTAATGGAAAAACACTCTGGATTATTGGAAAAGAGACTGGAAGGCCCTGATTAAGGAAGAGGCACTAATTAATGAGGTGGGTGGGTGGCAGTGCCAGCCTGGCATGGCCAAGGGCTGGGGCACAGCAGGAGGAACCCCGGGATCCAGAGGGACCCTGGCAGCTCTGATGGGCAGGCTGGCACCTCCTGGGGCAGGAGGGGCTGTGGGAGCAGGGTCTGGAGGGGTTGGGGTGTCCCCAGGGCAGGAGGG
>JAJPCS010021009.1:0-14156 GCA_021164005.1 Willisornis vidua nigrigula | reverse complement strand
TCCCCAAGTGCCACAGCCACACAGCTTTTAAATCCTTCAAGGATGGGGACTCCACCCCTGCCCTGGGCAGCTCCTGCCAGGGCCTGACCACCCTTGCCAGCACCAAATCCTTCCTCCTGTGCCCCCTGCCCCTGCCCTGGCCCAGCCTGAGGCCGTGCCCTCTCCTCCTGTCCCTGTGCCCTGGGGCACAGCCCGACCCCCTGTCCCGGCTCCCCCCTCCTGGCAGGGATTGCAGAGCCAGAAGGTGCCCCCTGAGCCTCCTTTGCTCCAGGCTCAGCCCCCCCAGCTCCCTCAGGATTCTCCAGCCCCTTCCCAGCTCCATTCCCTGCCCTGCACCCCATCTTGGGTGCTCCTCCTTTTCCATGGGGAGCAAACACTGTCAGTATTGCTGTGGGGTGGGTCAGGTTGGCCCTGGAGCAGAACCTGAGCTGGAAATTGGGCAGATGCAGCTCTGGACTGTTTGTTTCTGCCCCTTTGGGGGAACATTCCCATGTCTGGCTGGATCTCAGTGCCTGAAATTCCTGTTGCTGTGCCCGTGGTGGGTGTTCCTGGTGTGTAACACCCGTGTCACCGTTTTGGGAAGGGGGGTGAAGGTGAGCAGGAAGCACTGACCTAAACCAGCTGTTGCAACCAGGTTCTTGACCCTTTTGTAATGCTTTATTTGCTGCCAGTGAGGATTTATTGCATTTGTTTTGGCCTCTGCCACCCCAGCTCGTGTTTCCCCCCCGACACCAAAGCCTTTCCTTGCAGCAAGTCCCGTTTTCCTGTTCCTGCTGCTGTGGTTTTATGGAGGCTAAAAACACAAACAAACCCCAATTGGCCCGAGGTAGAAACGTGCCCTGGAGCTCCCTGGGCTGCTGGAGGAGGAATTAATCCCAAATTCCCTTTGGTTGGTGCCCTGTGCCACCTGGGCAGTCGGGGGATGATCTGGTGGGACTGGGGGATGATCCAGGGCTGCTTTTCCTCCTCCTGTCTCTGGAATCGTTGTGTCTGTTCCTCTCTGTGGCTCTGACCTTCCTGACCACTGAATGCTCCTGTGCTGCCAAACCAGAGCTCGGGGAGCCTGCAGGCCTTGGGGCAGGGAATTGCTGCTCCTGGGAATGTGGCTTTCCCATATCCAGGGCATGGGCATCCCCTCCAGGTGGGCAGCTGGTCCCAGCAGAGGCCCAGTGGGTTTGGGGACTGGTGGGACCCCTTGAGAGGGTTTGGGGACACTCTGGGAGGGTTTGGGAGCTGATGGGACCCTCTGAGAGGGATTGGGGGCTGGTGGGACCCCCTGTGAGGGTTTGGGGGCTGGTGGGACCCCCTGTGAGGGTTTGGAGACCTGGTGAGACCCCCTGTGAGGGTTTGGGGATTGGTGAGACCCTCTGAGAGTGTTTGGGGGCTGGTGGGACCCTCTGTGAGGGTTTGAGGACTGGTGGGACCCCCTGGGAGGGTTTGAGGACTGGTGGGACCCCCTGGGAGGGTTTGAGGACTGGTGGGACCCCCTGGGAGGGTTTGGGGGCTGGTGGGACCCTCAGAGAGGGTTTGGGGACTGTTGGGGACCCCCTGAGAGGGTTTGGGGACTGGTGGGACCCCCTGAGAGGGTCTGGGGCCTGGTTTTAGAGGCAGGAGGTGGATGGAGGTCGGGGCCTGTGGGCAGCAGCAGTGAGGGCCCTCCCTGTGCCCTCCTCCCGCACCAATCCCGGTGGTTTGTGTGCCTGGAGCGGCTCGGAGCGCCACGTGTCCCTTTGCCGGGAGCAGCCGCACGTTTGGCAGCCGGGGCTGCCTCGGCACTGAGCTCTGGGGCGTCTGGCACGTTGTTTTCGCCCCTCTGGGCGCTGTTGGGTGGAGATGGTGCAGCGGGGGGGTTTGGGGAGCAAGAGCAGAGCGAGGCAGTGTCTGCAGCAGAGGAGTTTGTGTGGGCAGCGGGAGGAAGTGCAGCAAAGCAGCTTCTCCTGCGCCCGCAGCGTCTTCCTCCCAGCCCGCTCCGAGCTGTGCTGATGGCCCAGATAAGGCTCTTTGCTCACCCAGGCACGCCCGGCCCGGACTGCGGTGAGAGCAGCGCTGGGGCTGTGCCCGAATCACCTGCCCGGGCTCAGACAGCTCCTGGTCCCGCCTGGAGGCACTGGGGGTCTCTCTGCAGCTGGAGGGGAGGGGCAGCAGCATCCTGAGAGCCTCCTGAGAGCCCCCTGAGAGCCTCCTGAGCCTCCAAGTCCTCGTGTGCAGGGCAGGAAACGGAGCTGGGAAGGGGCTGAGGGAGCTGGGGGGGCTGAGCCTGGAGCAAAGGAGGCTCAGGGGGCACCTTCTGGCTCTGCAATCCCTGCCAGGAGGGGGGAGCCGGGACAGGGGGTCGGGCTGTGCCCCAGGGCACAGGGACAGGAGGAGAGGGCACGGCCTCAGGCTGGGCCAGGGGATGTTCTGGTTGGATATTGGGGAAATTCCTTCCTGGAAAGGGCTGCCCAGCCCTGGCACAGCTGCCCAGGGCAGGGGTGGAGTGCCCAGCCCTGGAGGGATCTCAGATCCCTGTGGATGTGGCACTTGGGGACATGGTCAGTGTTGCCCTTGGCAGTGCTGGGGATGGTTGGACTCGATGGTCTCAGAGGGCTTTCCCAACCCAAACGATTCCATGATCCCCCGTCGGCTCCACTCCAAACCTGCAGTGTCATTGCTCCTTTGGGGTGGGCAAAGCCTCTGCCCTCTGTTCAGGCCCCTTGCCCTGGTATCTGGGGTTTGGGCTCAGACACCTGCAGTCACACCCCCAGTATTTGGGCAATCCAGACACGCCCCTGTTCAGTGAGAGCTGGAAAACCCTGCAGAGAATTCCAAGCAGGATGCCTGGCCAGGTGCTGGGAAGTGCCAGGGGTGTGGCTGTCTCCTCTCACCTGTCAGTGAGGTGGGAATGCACCTCTCCAGGGTGTGGGAAGGAGTTGGGCCCTGGGCAGGTGGCCCTGCTGGGGTCACCCCATCCCAGCTGCCCCTCTGGCATGGCTGGGTCCCTCCAGGGCTCTGGGGGCACAGGGTGGGACTCAGCTGTGGGATCACTGTCCTGCTCTCCCTCCAACACAACAGCTCTGTTGGGATGAAGCTGAGGACAATTGTCCTCTTCAGCCTCTCCCGGCGGAGCAGCTCCGGGTCCGGACACGTCACGGGCTGGATTTAGGATGAGCTCAACTGTGGCTCTCCTGCCTTCACTCCTTGTCCAGGATGGGCAGGAAGGGCCGTGGGAGCCAGCAGGGTGCTGGGAAGCTGCTGGGCTGGCACGGCACAGCCTCCTCTGGAGAGGCAGGTGATTAGAAAGGAGAGGGATAAGCTGCTGGATGGGATCAAGGTGAGCTCAGGGCCTGTGAGGAAGGAGGTCAGGCAGTGTGGGGGGCCAGAGATGGACCTGCTGCCTCATGGCAGGAGTGAGATCCCGGCTGAGCCCTGCAGGAGTTACCTGCAGGGGCTGAAGTGCTCTGTCTGGGGATGTGTCAGGAATTCACCTGGATGAGAATCCCTGCGGGACGTTGGGAAAGCTGAGGAAGGAGGGCTGTGCCACTCCTGACAGGAGGGTGGAGCCAGAGGGATCTGCTCCCAGGGGACAGGGGACAGGACAAGGGGAAACGGCCTCAGGCTGTGCCAGGACAGGCTCAGGTTGGGTATTGGCAAAATTCCTCAGGGAGAGGATTGTCCAGGCCTGGCACAGGCTGCCAGTGCCTCATCACCCTCTCAGCCAAGAATTTCTTCCCAGTATCCCATCTAATCCCATCTGGCAGTGGAAGCTGCTCCCCTTGCCCAGAGTCCCTGTCCAGGTGAGCACAGCCCCGTCCCTGTGTCCTGCCTGGTGGAGCAGAGGGGACAGTGGCCCTGCAGACAGTCCTGGGGGGTCCCTGGGCTGTTCCTGCCTCTCCTCACCCGGCTCCTCCCTTCCCACCAGAGTGGGACTCTCCTTGGGGGGGATTTTTAATTAAACTTCTTGTTCTCCCTCTCTGGCTTCGGCCCCTCCGGGTTCCTCTTGGCTCTCCTGACTCAGGTCTGTGTTTTCACTTCTCCTTTCCCTTCCCTCCCTGTCTGAGTGGGTTTGGCCGTGTTTGGAGGTTGGTTTGCTCCTGTCACACACAGTCTCCATCCACAGTTTCCCCCTCTCTGTGCCATCCCTGTTTCCCTTTTTCCTGCCCCGTCCTGGCAATGGAGCCACTTCACCATCACATTCAGCAGAGGTTGATTCTTCTGCTCGATTCTTCTTTTGGCCTGAATTTTTCTTGGCACCTCTTGTTTCATACAAGGGCCTTTTACAAGTGTTGCATCTCCTGGAAATTCCTCTCCACTGAGGATGTTGGGATTTTGTAGGTTTTTTAAATGCTGGTGCAGGAGCTGGAGGTGTTTGGGTTTGTGTCTGGTCAGAACGAGCTGTTCAAGGAGCTGCTCGAGCTCCTTCATTCATCCCCATCCCTGGGAGTGTCCCAGGCCAGGCTGGACAGGGCTTGGAGGACCCTGGGACAGTGAAGGTGTCCCTGCCCATGGCACTGGGTGGTCTTTAAAGTCCTTTCCCACCCGAACCATTCCATGATTCTGTGATTACGGTCTTGGCCTTTTCAGAGGAGTTTTTGCCCAAGAAAAAGGTGGCTCCTCTTCCCTCAAGGCCCTTCCCAAGCATCCCTGTGTCTCTGGGTGTACCTCAGTCCTTCCCTGCGGCCAGGAAGGATCCAGGTGGCACCGGGCCAGGAGGAGGAATGTGATCTGTCCCTGGGCACGCGGGGATGAATCGGGAATGCGGAGCTGGAGCCTGCTGGGGTGGAGTCATGAGACAGGCACAGGGATCCTGAGTCACGGCTTGGGCACAGCTGTTCCCGAGCTGCTCCCGAGCTGTTCCCGAGCTGCTCCCGAGCTGTTCCCGGCTCCGGGGCCTCGGGAAGCGCCGTGGGAAGCGGAGGGAGCAGCTGGGAGCCGGGAACAGGGGGAGGGATGGGGGAGTGGGGGCAGCTCCTCCTGCCTGGATTTGCTGCTTTTCACCATAAAAGGTGCCGTTTTCCTTCACACCTCGTGGGTTTGGGAAGCGTTTGGGAGTCGTGGAGTGGAAAGGGAAAGGGAAACGTGTGAGGAGGGAAGGTCTGAAGAGGGTGTGTGGCTGGTTCCTGCCCCCGCGGGGTGGTGCCTGCAGGGATGTGGGGCTGGGAGATGGGCTGGGGGATGGATTGGGAGCTTTGGGGATGTGGGTGATGGACTGGGAGCTTTAGGAATGTGGGTGATGGACTGGGATCTTTAGGGATGTGGGTGATGGATTGGATTGGGATCTTTAGGGATGTGGGGGATGGACTGGGAGCTTTGGGGATGTGGGGGATGGATTGGGAGCTTTGGGGATGTGGGGTGGGTGATGGATTGGGAGCTTTAGGGATGTGGGTGATGGATTGGATTGGGATCTTTAGGGATGTGGGGGATGGATTGGGAGCTTTAGGGATGTGGGGTTGGAAGTCCTGGCCTAGGAGGCAGTTTGATCCTGGGGGGAGAAACTGTGACCCAGTGGGAGCTCTGGATGCAGCTCCAGGAGGACAAATATCCTTGTGGAGTTACTAAAACAAACAAAACCTCCCCAAACCCCCACGAAATCAAAGCCTCTAAACTACCCCAGCACCCCAAACCAGTGCCAGTGCTGTCCTGGTGTTGGCAGCCCATGGGAAGGGGACACATCCTTGTCAAAGGCTAATTGAGGAATCCCCCCAGCCTGGTGTGGGATTCCTGGGAATGCTGCGGGGTGGGGGACAGGCAGCACATCTGCTGAGCTTCCCTGCTGCAGGGGGAACTGTGGGGAGGGAGGGTGGGAACTGTGGGGAAGGGTGGAGGGGACAGGACAGAACCCCCGGGCTGGGAAGGGAAGGGCAGGGAAGGGTGGGAAGTGTGTCCTGCTCCAGAGCCAGAGGGGATGAGGGGGGACTCCCCCAGCAGCACCTTTGGGATTGCTGGGCTGGGCTGGGGGACCCCTCCCGGGTGCCCTTCCAGCAGCTGGGGGCAAGGCTGCCGTGGGATCTGCCATCTCCTGCCAGATGGAGGGACTGCCAGGCATCCAAGGAAATCCCGGGATTTACTGGGGTCTGCTGGGGGCGCCTGAGACGGTGGGGCTGGGATGGGGCAGTGGGAGAGGGGCTGGGGGGGTCAGCCCTGGGCAGGGACCCCCACAGAGGGGGCAGAGGGGCTGGGGGGGGGTCAGCCCTGCTCAGGGACCCCCACAGAGGGGGCAGAGGGACTCTGGGTTGCCCCTGCTCTGGGCACAGCCCCCTCAGCTGAACAGTGTCATGGAATCATGGAATGGGTTGGGTGGGAAGGGACCTCAAAGCCCACCCAGTGCCACCCCTGCCATGGGCAGGGACACCTTCTACTATCCCAGGTTGCTCCAAGCCCTGTCCAGCCTGGCCTTGGACACTGCCAGGGATCCAGGGGCAGCCACAGCTTCTCTGCCCAACCTGTGCCAGGGCCTGCCCACCCTCCCAGGATGTTGTCACTCTAAAAACACAAGGTCAGCAGTGGGTGGAGGGGCATTCAGGGTGTACCCAGCACTGGGTGCCCTTATTTAGGCACAGCCAGGGAGCTCACCTGGTGCAGAGCTCACCTGCTGGGGTGTGTCCCTGCTGTGGAGCTCACCTGACTGCAGCAGCTGCACCTGAACCCCCACGTGCAGGTCATTTGATTGTCTGGCTGGTTGGTTGGTTGTTTTTAGTGGAATCACAGAATTGTTTGGGTTGGAAAAGCCCTCTGAGCCCATCGAGCCCAACCATCCCCAGCACTGCCAAGGCCACCACTGCCCATGTCCCCAAGTGCCACAGCCACAGGGCTGTGAAATCCCTCCAGGCCTGGGCACTCCAACCCTCCCTGGGCAGCCCCTGCCAGGGCCTGACCACCCTTTGCAGCACCAAATTCCTCCTCCTGTGCCCCCTGCCCCTGCCCTGGCCCAGCCTGAGGCCGTGCCCTCTCCTCCTGTCCCTGTGCCCTGGGGCACAGCCCGACCCCCTGTCCCGGCTCCCCCCTCCTGGCAGGGATTGCAGAGCCAGAAGGTGCCCCCTGAGCCTCCTTTGCTCCAGGCTCAGCCCCCCCAGCTCCCTCAGCCCCTCCTGCTGCTCCAGCCCCTTCCCAGCTCCCTGGCCGTGTCTGGGGGGATCTGCTGCCTCAGGGTCAGGAAGGATCCAGGGCCTGAAGAGGTGGGAACATCCCTGCAGCAGGAGGGGTGTTGGGAGCAGAGCTGTGATGGTGGCACACAGGAATTCCCAGGATAACCTGGGGTAAGTCCTCTTGAGCCATTTAAAGCAGTCTGAGGGGCGGTGGCACTGTCACCAGTGTCACCCTGTGGTGCCACAGCAGAGCACAGTGAGCTGATTCCTGTGCTGGTTTCCCCTGAGGTGCTCTGGTGGAGGGGATGGGGTTGGAGCCAGGCTGGGAGAGCTGGGGGGGTCACCTGGAGAAGAGAAGGGCCCAGGGACAGCTGAGAGCCCCTGGCAGGGCCTGAAGGGGCTCCAGGAGAGCTGGGGAGGGACTGGGGACAAGGGATGGAGGGCCAGGACACAGGGAATGGCTTTCCCTGTTCAGCTTCCTGTTCTCTGTCTCTGAAATCATTTCAATGTGATTATTTTGCATTATTTTCCTTGGCTCTGGTGCTCCTTCCCAGCCCACGAGGGCTTTGGGGTGCGTGGAATTTTCCACATGCTGAGGTGCCTGGAAGGAGCTTGGAGAAAGGGGGAGAAGTTGGGATGTCATCATGTACCCCCCAAAAGCCAAATCCCGTCTCCTTGCCCTGCCAGTGGGAAAAAGGAGGATGAGGAAGGGGCTCTGGAGGAGCAGGGACAGTAGGAAGGAGCTCACAGCTCTTGGATCTCTTCCCAGAAATGCTGTCTGGAAAATGTAGGCTCCCTTCCTGGGTCTGGAGGGAGAGACAGACAGGGAGGGGGTGGGCTCATCCCAGCTCCTGCCCCAGCCTGGGGTGGGTGGGATGTGGGGAGTGGGGAGTGGGTGGGCTCATCCCTTGCTGTTCCACTGCTTTGTGTCTCACTTTGGACAGTTTGGGTCTGATTTGGGGCGGTTTTGCCACTGGTGACTTCCCAGTTGGTGCAGATATTCCTGTGCTGGGCCTCTGGAGTGAGGGTCCCTTCACAGACACCCAGACCCCTGGGCACAGGGGCACAGGGGCACAGGGGCACAGGGATTTTGGCTCTGCCAGGAGCCGGTCCCTGCAGGGTCTGACTTCACTGGGGTCTCCTTGGGGCCAGTGTGTTTTCCTTAACTGGGATAAATGGTGAATTCCACCCCTGGGGGTTCCCCCTGGGATTCCTCCGTGTTCCCAGCACTGCTGAGAGGTCAGGCCTGTGCAGGCCTGGGATTTGTTTGTCTGGGGGATTTGTCCCAGCCCTGTGTGCCCACGCACGTCCAGCCCCTCCGGTGGGATCATCCCCAGGCTCTGTCTGTCTCCTGAGCTCTGCCAGCCCTGGGCTGGGGGTCCCTCACGTCCCTCCTGCCTGGGCTGGGGGTCCCTCACGTCCCTCCTGCCTGGGCTGGGGGTCCCTCACGTCCCTCCTGCCCGGGCTGGGGGTCCCTCACGTCCCTCCTGTCTGGGCTGGGGGTCCCTCACGTCCCTCCTGTCTGGGCTGGGCGTCCCTCACGTCCCTCCTGCCCAGGCTCTGTCCACCAGGCTTGGCTGTGCCTTCATCCATGGCCACGTTTGGAATAATGAAGATGCATTTTCCAACTTTTCTGGCCCTTGATGTGGTGGGTTTGGGTGGTTTTTGCTGGGATTGCTCTGTCTGGAACCAGCTGTCCAGGCTGTGCTGTCCAAAAGCCCCGCTGGGGCAGGGTCAGTGTGAGTATTGCTGAGTATTCCTGAAAATCCCAGCGGGACAGGAAGCTGATGTTGGAGCAAACACTTGAATTTTCTGTGGTTCTGTCAAATTTACTGGTAATTCCCATATTTTTTTATTTTTAAATAGTTTGTTACTCATTTCTCCCTGACCTTTCCTCCATGTCTGGGTTGTTTTTACCCTCACACGACTCTGCGTGTGTCGACTCGGTGGTTTGGGGGTTGTTTATTTGATTGTTAAACTCCTTAATGGCTGTTTTTGCTCAGCCTGGTAAGTCCCAGGCCGTGTTTTTGCTCCGTGGGGTTGAACTGGGGGTCAGTCACTTGGGTGAGGTTTGGGAAAACCAAACTCTGTGCCAGAGGTGGAATTTACTTGGGTCAGACTCCAAGGTTTGCTCCTTTTGGGGAGAGCAGGGTCTGGTGGGGGTGCAAGTGAAGCTGTTTGGGGGCAGAGGGGTGGCCGTGCCATGGTCAGGGTGGCACTGGTGGCTCTGCCAGTCCCTCCCAGGGGCCCAGATTGGGAGGTGGGATCAGCTGTGGGGTCCTGTCCTGGATCCACAGAGGTGCTCCCTGCAGAGAGAGGGATGTGGGGCTCCAGCAGCACCAGGAGAGGAGGGGATTGTGCCCCTCTGCCCCCTCAGTGAGACCCCAAACCCTGCAGAGCTGCCCCAGCCCTGGGAACAACAGCAGGAGCTGCTGGAGCTGCTGGAGGAGCCCAGAGGAGGCCCCGGAGCTGCTCCAGGGCTGATCCCTCTGCTCTGGAGCCAGGCTGGGAGAGCTGGGGGGGTCACCTGGAGCAGAGAAGGGTCCAGGGACAGCTGAGAGCCCCTGGCAGGGCCTGAAGGGGCTCCAGGAGAGCTGGGGAGGGACTGGGGACAAGGCCTGGAGGGCCAGGACACAGGGAATGGCTTCCCAGTGCCAGAGGGCAGGGCTGGGGGGGATATTGGGAAGGGATTGGTGGCTGGGAGGGTGGGCAGGGGCTGGCACAGGTTGGGGAGAGAAGCTGTGGCTGCCCCTGGATCCATCCCTGGGAGTGTCCAAGGCCAGGCTGGACAGGGCTTGGAGCACCCTGGGACAGTGGAAATGATGGTCTCTAAGGTCCCTTCCTTACCTGAACCATCCCCTGATTCCACAATTCCCAGTTTTTCTGGCCCAGCAGCAGCAGAGATGACTGTTTGCCTCCTCCTGCCTGAGCTGTTATTCCCAGGCTGGAAGCTCCTCGTGTGTGTGTGGTGTGGGATGTGCCAGGCCCCTCAGTGGGGGCTCTGCTGCTCCAGCTGCAGGGTGGGATTGTCTCCCATCAGGGCAGTCTCATCTCCCTGTTCCCGAGGCTGAGCCCTGCCAGAGGCAGCCAGTGCCACCCTTGGCAGGGAGCCCCGGGGTCTGTGCCCATCCTGGCATTTGTTCCTGAGGCTGTCCAGCTCTTCCTGCTGCAAGGAATGAAAATGGGATGTTGGGGCTGTTCCTGGAGTTTCTGGATTGTGTGTCTGGCACAGGGCACCAGTGGGACACGGGCCCTGCCAGCCATCCTGTGGGTGCAGAGCAGCATGGCAGGAGCTCGTGGTGCTGAGCTGGATCCAGGGATTCACACAATCCAGAATCCCTGAGGCTGGCAAAGCCCTCCCAGCCCATGGAGCCCACCCTGTGCCCGATGCCCACCTTGGCACAGCCCTCCCAGCCCCTGGAGCCCACCCTGTGCCCAATGCCCACCTTGGCACAGCCCTGCCAGCCCATGGAGCCCACCCTGTGCCCGATGCCCACCTTGGCAAAGCCCTGCCAGCCCCTGGAGCCCACCCTGTGCCCGATGCCCACCTTGTCCCCCAGCGCAGAGCACTCAGTGCCACGGCCAGTCCTGCCTTGGGCACCTCCAGGGCTGGGGACTCATCCAAGGATTTCAACTGAGCTCTTTCAGGAAATGGGGGATTTCAGGCCTGTGGAGATGGGGCAGCTCCTCAGCCATGGGGCAGCTTTGCAGCCTTGTCCTTTGCCCCCCAGGATCCACCCCTGGGGGGCCCCTCAGGTGTGGGCAGGGGTGGAGCCAGACTGGCACGGAGGGCCCTGCCCTGGCCCGGCTCTGTTGGCTTTGGGTGGAGGGGAATTGGGTTTCCTTCCCGTCAGGATCACCTGGAACAGTTTCCTTGCCCTTCCCATCAAACAGTGGCAGCCACTGAGGGAGGGCACGGCTGTGCCTCGGGCTCAGCACAGCAGGGAAGGGTTTGGGTGGGAAGGGACCTTCAACATCCCCCAGTGCCACCCCTGCCATGGGCAGGGACACCTCCCATAGCCCAGGGTGCTCCAAGCCCTGTCCAGCCTGGCCTGGGACACTCCCAGGGATGGATCCAGGGGCAGCCACAGCTTCTCTGCCCAACCTGTGCCAGGGCCTGCCCACCCTCCCAGCCACCAATTCCTCCCCAATATCCATTCTAAATATCCTGGTTTTAGCTGGAAGCCCTGGGATAACCTGGGAAGAGCCTTGTGCCCTGCTGGTGCTCAGGGCCAGCCTGGCATTGCCAGTCCCAGTTTGTGGCACAGCCGGAGCTGAGCGGTGCTGGTGGCTCAGCCCTGGCAGTGGGATCAGGCTGGGAGCAGCTCCAGGGACAGGGGCCTGGAATATCCTGAACTGGCAGGGACCCACAAGGTCCAAATCCAGCTCCTGGCCCTGCACAGACACCCCAGCAATCCCACCCTGTCCCAGTCCCATTGTCCAAACACTCCTGGAGCTCTGGGGAGCCTGGTCAGTGCCCAGCACCCTCTGGGAACAGCCTCTCCTCTGGCACTGGTGTCATTCCTGCTGGGCTCCAAGGCCTCAGGAGGCAGCCTGGCCTCTCACAGACTTCCCAGATAACCTGAGATGGAGCACAGCTGGGCCTGGGGGGACCTGGGGTTGGTCAGGAGCTGTAGCAGGAGCTGCTGGGAATGTGCTAATCCCAGTAATCCCCTGGCTGTGCTCAGTGCTGGTGGCGCCTGGATTCCCATCTCCCCACTCCTTCCCAAGGATTAGAGGTGAGGAGCCATCCCAGGTCACCAGGGCAGGACCAGCACCATGGCTGGGCTCCGTCTCCCTGTGCCCTGGGGTTGGCATTCCCAACCTGGGCAGGGCAGGGCTCCTGGCCAGGCTGTGGGGTCAGGCTGTGGGGACAGCCCTGGGCACTGGGGCTGCCGGTGCCCTGTGGGACAGGAGCTGCTGCCCTGGGACCACAACGGGCTTTACCTGCTCAGAACTGTCCCTGGTTCCCCGGGAAATGCCAATGAGGAAGCTGAAGGAGTCACTTCTCCATCCTGGGGCAGTCTGTGATCAGTTTGATGGGGTTTCAGTTCCCCTTGGCATCAGGCCCTTCCTCCTCCTCTGGGCTGGGCTGGGCTGGGCTGGCTCACTCTGAGAGGGTCCTGTGGCTGCCTCGCTCCTCCTGCACCCCCTGCTCTGTCCTGGCTCTTCCCACTGCCCCGGGAGAGTCAAATCCATGCGGAGGGACCTTCCTCATGGAGGGGAGTCCCGAGGAGCAGCTGAGGGAGCTGGGAGGGCTGAGCCTGGAGCAAAGGAGGCTCAGGGGGCACCTTCTGGCTCTGCAATCCCTGCCAGGAGGGGGGAGCCGGGACAGGGGGTCGGGCTGTGCCCCAGGGCACAGGGACAGGAGGAGAGGGCACGGCCTCAGGCTGGGCCAGGGCAGGGGCAGGGGGCACAGGAGGAGGGATTTGGTGCTGGCAAGGGTGGTCAGGCCCTGGCAGGGGCTGCCCAGGGAGGTGGTGGAGTCACTGCCCTCAGTGGTCTCAGAGCTATTCCCCGTGTTCATGGAATCATTGAGGTTGGAAAAGCCATCAAGGCCAACCCTTCCCCAGCCCTGCCAAGGCCACCACTGACCATGTCCCCAAGTGCCACATCCACAGGGCTGTGAAATCCACCCCTGCCCTGGCCCAGCCTGAGGCCGTGCCCTCTCCTCCTGTCCCTGTGCCCTGGGGCACAGCCCGACCCTCCCCAGCTCCCTGCTCCTGTCAGGGATCTGTAGAATCCTGGGAACATTTCCTGCATTCCAACACTCACCAGGAGCCCCTTGGTGACTCCAGCACTGCTGACCCCCGTGAGGCCCCTGTGGAGCCTGCCCTGATTCCCACTCCTGTATCCCTGTCGGGCAGTTTGTCCTTGTCCCTCCCTGCACATTTCCCCCTCTGGAGGTGCCACAATCCAGCGGCAGCTCCGACCCTTTGGCTGCCTCCTGTGTGGGATCCCAGGAACAAAAGCTCCTTCTCTGCTGTGGGAGATGTTGATCCTGGCAGGCTCTGGGTGTCAGTGATCTCTGTAGGGTCGAGACAAACTGGGCCAGTGCTGAGGTCATTCCCTTTTCCCTGGCAGGATGGAGCAGGGAGGGACTTGGGCACCCGTGTGTGCTCCGTGAGGAGCAGCCTGGGCTGGGATTTGGGCTTTGGGGTTTCCCTCTGTCCTTGGCTGCTCTGTGGGGAACTGCCTGGCACGGATGGGAGAGGGGCTGGCACTGAGCCCTTTTGTCCTGGAATTGAAGGTGCCTCCAGACTCTGCTGTGTGTCTGGGGAGGGATCTGGCTCCTGCTGTCCCTCTGGGAACAGCTCTGCCTGGAGCCAGGCTGGGAGACCTGGGGGGGTCACCTGGAGCAGAGAAGGGTCCAGGGACAGCTGAGAGCCCCTGGCAGGGCCTGAAGGGGCTCCAGGAGAGCTGGAGAGGGACTGGGGACAAGGGATGGAGGGCCAGGACACAGGGAATGGCTTCCCAGTGCCAGAGGGCAGGGCTGGGTGGGATGTTGGGAAGGGATTGATGGCTGGGAGGGTGGGCAGGGACTGGCACAGGTTGGGGAGAGAAGCTGTGGCTGCCCCTGGATCCCTGGGAGTGTCCAAGGCCAGGTTGGTGCAACCTGGGCTAGTGGAAGGCGTGGATGGGCTTTCAGGTCCTTGCCCACCCAAACCATTCCGTAATTCCCACATGTTTTTCCCTGCAGTTGCCCCCCAGGTTGGCTCTCAGGAGCCCCCACCAAACACACTGTGCTCCCTCCCAGCTCTGGCATGTCCCTCCTGTGGCCCTTTTCCCTCTGCTCTCTGTCATGCCCTGGGAAATGTGCTGGAAACGAGTTTAAAATGAGGTGATGCCTAATGGAAAAACACTCTGGATTACTGGAAGAGACTGGAAGGCCCTGATTAAGGAAGAGGCACTAATTAATGAGGTGGGTGGGTGGCAGTGCCAGCCTGGCATGGCCAAGGGCTGGGGCACAGCAGGAGGAACCCCGGGATCCAGAGGGACCCTGGCAGCTCTGATGGGCAGGCTGGCACCTCCTGGGGCAGGAGGGGCTGTGGGAGCAGGGTCTGGAGGGGTTGGGGTGTCCCCAGGGCAGGAGGG
>JAJPCS010020979.1:0-10259 GCA_021164005.1 Willisornis vidua nigrigula | reverse complement strand
AAATCCAACACCCCCCAGAAGGGATTTGGTCTCCCAGGATTGCAGTGCCCCAAATCCTGGATTTGGCCAGGGGGGAAAATCTGGAGGATCTCAACACTCAGAAAGCCTTTCCTGAAGTTTTAGGGAGTTGATTGGGGTGTGGGTTTGAGTTCTGCTGCTTTTCCCTGTCTGCTTCAGCCCACAAACCCCTCAGTGTCCTCCTTCATTCAGAGAAATCTGGGAATCAGACTCCAACACCCCCCCGAAGCGATTTGGTCTCCCAGGATTGAAATGCCCCAAGTCCCGGATTTGGCCATGGGGGAAAATCTGGAGGATCTCAACCCTCAGAAAACCCTTCCTGAATTTCTTAGGGGGTTGATTGGGGTGTGGGGCTGGGGCCCCCCAGCTCTCCGAGCCTCGGGAATGGCTCTGCTCGGCTCTAACTGTGTGTTTTCTCCACCCAAGGCTGTGGCAAATCGCGGAGCCTGAGCAGCATAGTCGGGGTGGCCGGAGCCGCGGCGGGCTCGGCCCCGCTCACATCCCGCTGCAGCTCCCCCTGTCCTCTGCAGAATCCCTGCTCTCCTGTCCCCTCCATCCTCTAAAACACCTCCTGGACCCTGCTCTGTGCCGTTCTGCTCCGCCCCCTCCTTCCCAACACCTGCGGTTTCCAGAGCCCGAGCTGGATCTCCGTCCCCAGGAGCTGGTTCTGACCCTCTCCAGCTCCCCCCGCCCTGCTCTGCAGGAGCTGTAACATCTCCACCGACCTTGCCTCACGTCCATGTGCTCAGGACTGTCCCTGGAGTATTTTGGGGTATTTTCCAACCCCTCAAAACCTCATTCATCCCAAATGAACAGGCCTGTGGTTCCCTCTGGTGCTGAGCCCTCCCTCCCGTGGGCTGGTGGCACTTGGGCTCAAGGGTGGTGGAAACACAAGAAGGACACGTTGACTCATAAAATTATATCTCATTGTGCTGGAAATGGCTGAGTTCATATAATTTTAGGTTCTGGTTTGGTTTTTTTTTTTTAAACCAGCCTCAAATTTCTGGAGGCAGCAGATGAATAAACCTCTATTCCCTGCCCAGCAGTGGTTCCCCTCTTGTTTTGTGCCTCTTTCTGCCTAAACCACACTTGTTCTTTCACAGATTGTGTCTGAATCTCCATCCAGCCTCAGGGATGGGCCTTGGAAACCAGCCCTGAGGTCCTGTGGAGGCTGGAGGGCCCTGGGAAAGGCTGGAATAATGGGTAGGGATGGTCCCAGGAGGAGCTGGGAGGTGGTGGAAGGAGGAATAAGGATCCCTGGGAGAGCTGCTGCTGGTGAACAGTGGGGACAGGAGAGATTTGAGACAAAATGATGCCTAAATGGAAAGAGGGGATGAATCCCTGTTTGAGATGGACACAGGGTGGTGGGGCAGAGCATTCCCAAGGGAATGGGAGCTGGGTTGGAACTGGATCCTCCCCATGCTGAGGAGGATGAGGCTGCAGTGATGACCTCCCTGCTGAACCGCTGCCTTTTGCTCACTGGTTTCTTTGGGTGGTTTTGGATGATCTCAGGTGTCTTCTGGAACTCCAACAAACCCTCCAGTCCCTGATTTCTGGCTCGTTTCTTTCCCTGTTGGGTTTGGGGGCTGCAAGGGGCTGGTGTAGGGGGTGCAGCCCCGCTCTGGAATCCCACCCTGGTGTGCTCTCAAGCTCTTTCCTCACCCTGAGCAAGTCAGGGCTGCCGCCTGGAGACTTTTCTGGGGAGCAGAGCTTAGTTTTGGGTGTGTTTAAAAAGAAGAGCCCCAAAAGCCTTTTGGGGGGGTCAGGCCCTTGCCCTCCATCATGGCCAAGGCAGAGCTGGTGCTCAGGGAATGATGCACAGTGAGGATCCCTGTGAGGTGGGGCTGGGCAAAGGTTGGACTTGATGATCTTGGAGGTCTTTTCCAACCTTAGTGATTCCATGGTCCTGCATCTGAAAGCAGCCAGGATGGATTTTGGCACATCCCAGGATGGATTTTGGCACATCCCACAGGGAGCCAGACCCCTCCTGCTCCATCCCAGGCTCCCTCTGCCTCAGCTCCCCTCAGTGTCCAGAAGGAGCTGCCAGAAGGAGCCACTTCCACCCCCAAAGCACCAACAGCCCCAAGTTCTTCCACGGGGCCAACAGGAAGCTCTTCCCTTTTATTTTGCTTTTCTTCCCTCCTCCCCCTGTGGAGCTGAAGAGAAGCAGAAAAGAGGTGGAATAATTTGGTGCCACGAGTCAGGTCCTGGGGCTGGATAGCAAGAGCTGAGCATTGACAGACCCTGTGCTGGAGCTGGAACTTTGGGAGATTTGGGGGAAAATTGGGATGAGCTGCATCCATCCTCTGCTCAGAGTGCCCTGTTCACCCCTCACTGGCAGCCCCTGTGTGGGGCTGGTGGTGTAGAAATTCTTTAGGTTTCTGTCATTGAAGTGAATTCCCATAGGAAGTGGTTGGGGTAACTGGGCAGGTCCTCAAATCCATGGACTGGGTGAGTCCAGTGGCTCATCCCAGTGTTTCTCTGGCTCATTCTCCCCTCTGGAAGCAGGAGGAGCTGGAATATCCCACCCCCTGCCACAGGGAAGGTCACACTCCATGAGTCCAGTGGTCCCTGGATCAGAAGTGATTGGTCAAGGTCACACCTTGACTTTGGGGACGAGCCAGGCACAAAAACCTGTCCCTTGAGTCAGACCAAGCTGCTCAAACTTTGGGATTTTAAGCAGAGAATCAACCCCAGAGCTGCTGCCAGGAGGTGCCACCCTCTCCTTTCCCACCCTGGCACCCAAAGCAGCTCATCCAAACAGCAGAGCTGGTTGGCTGGTGTGGAAAACCTTTGGTGGACCCCCCAAAATCTGCTTCCCACCGGAGCAAGGAGGGCTGGGCAGGAGCTGCCACAGGATGCAATTTTTAGCTGTGCCGTTATGCAACTCGGGAGAGGGGATGACTAATGTGCAAAAAGCTCCTCTAAAACAACCAAACCCCGAAAGGGAGATGGAGGGATTTCAGTGGGAGGCACCAAACTGCTGAAAAAACCCATCTTCTCCCTCTTCCTCCCCACCTCCCTGCGATTGGGGGGCTGCAGGGGGGAGAAAGAGGCTTGTTGGGGCTTTTAAGTGGGGTCTGGGTTGGTTTTCAGGGGAGTTGAGCAGGGGTTGATCCCCTGGGCAAGAGGAGCTGTGCTGGATCAGAGCAGACCTGGAAATATCTCTGGAGCTCAGGGTTTTATCTCAACCAGTGGCCAGAATTGGCTGCCTGGAGAATGGGACAAGAATAGAGCAGGAATATCCGATACTTCCCCCAAATATCCTCCCAGAGCTTATCTGTGTTTGGGGATCTGGAAGGAGCTCACTCACGTTCCAGCCCAGGGAAAGGAAGGTTGCTGGAGTTATTCCCAAAGAACTGAATAAATCCCCAGGATTAAACCCACGGCTGCCTCTCCCCAAGTCCTAAAATGGCATTTAAAATAAAACAACCCCAAGGAGGGGCTGTGGGGGCATCCCAGTGGGCATGGGAGGGGCTCCCATGGCATGGGGGGAGTGGGTGGGGTCCTGTGCCCACCAGGATGCTGTGACTGAGCAGGAATATGTTTGTCATATGTGTGTGTCCCTTGCCTATGGATAGTGGGGTGGCATCCTGGAGCTTTAGTGTCCCTTTTCCCTCCTCATTGTGGCTGCAGGTGCTCAGCAGTGGGAATGGGATGAGAAATCATGGAATGATGGAATGGTTTGGGTGGGAAGGATTAAAGATCATCTTATTCCAGCCCTTGCCATGGGCAGGGACACCTTCCACTAGACCAGGTTGCTCCAAGCTCTATCCAAGCTGTCCTTGGACACTCCAGAGATGCTGCACAACATCTCTGTCACTGAACAACATCTCAGATGTTGCTGGAGTCCTCCCATCCCTCTGTCCATGTGTCCATCCATCCTGGAACATGGATCAGCACGTTGGGACAATGATCAACCCCCTGTAACAACCCACCCCGGTGTTGACATCACCAAAACCAGAACAGCCTTTGGATCCAGGGTGGGGATTTGGGAGCAGTACCCCCTTCCAGAAGCAGCTTTTCCTTCTCTTTCTCCTCCTGGAAGGCTCCAGCTCTGCATGGAGACTGCACCAGGATCCCAGGGTTGCGTGCAAAGTATTAATTTTTATTGTTGAAACAACTGCTCTGTTTCTCAGGAGATGCCTGAAAGAGCTGAGAAAATAGAAAGGGCTGTCAGGCAGCAGGGAGGGAGGTGAAGATGTCAGGAGAGTAATTGCTCTGCCCAGAAGGAGCCTGTTCCCAGCTTCCCCAGCACTGCCAGGAAAAATCCTCAGCGCTCAGTTGATGACAATAAAGGAAAAGAGAAAATAAATAGCAGCCCCATGGTTGGCCTGTGCTGACGAGGAACAGGGAGAGCAGAGGCAGATGCAAAATAAGATGCAGTTGAGCTTATAAATAGGAGCCTCCCAGCTCCCAGTCTGCTACTTCCTCACCTCCACCAGGGCACTTGATCCTTACGATTTTCCCACAGGGAAGGTAAATGCGGGAGCAGAAAGGGGTTTGTGCGTTGCTGGGGAGGGATCACACTCCTCCTCCTCCTCCTGTGTGGGCTGGGCTGGGGCAGGGAATGGGTCCTGAGGCTGGGGGGAAAATAATCATGGAATTACAGAATGCTTTGTGTGGGAAGGGACCTTAAAGCTCATCCAGTGCCATGGGCAGGAACACCCTCCACCAGCCCACGGTGCTCTGAGCCCCATCCAGCCTGGCCTTGGGCACTGCCAGGGATGGGGCATCCTCTGGGAATTCCATCCCTGCCCCTCACCAACCTCACAGCCCAGAATTCCTTCCCAATATCCCATCTATCCCTGCCCTCTGGCAGTTGGAAGCCATTCCCTGTGTCCTGTCCCTCCATCCCCAGTCCCTCTCCAGCTCTCCTGGAGCCCCTTTAGGCTCTGGAAGGGGCTCTCAGGTCTCACCTTCCACCAGCCCAGGTGGCTCCAAGCCCTGTCCAACCTGACCTTGGACACTTCAAGGGATGGGGCAGCCACAGCTTCTCTGGGCAACCTGTGCCAGGGCCTGCCCACCCTCACAGCCAGGAATTCCTTCCCAATCTCCCCCCTCTTCCTGCCCTCTGGCACTGGGAAGCCATTCCCTGGGGCCTGGCCCTCCATCCCTTGTCCCCAGTCCCTCTCCAGCTCTCCTGGAGCCCCTTTAGGCCCTGGAAGGGGCTCTCAGGTCTCTCTGGAGCCTTCACTTCTCCAGGGGAACATTCCCAGCTCTCCCAGCCTGGCTTCAGAATCCTGGAATGCCAGGAGTGTTGGGGTGGGAAGGGACCATAAATCCCACCCCATCCCTGGGCAGAGACCCCTCCCCCAGCCCGGGGGCTCCAAGTTTATCCAGCCTGGCCTTGGACACTCCCAGGGATGGGGCATCCTCTGGGAATCTCATCCCAGCCCCTCCCCACCCTCCCAGCCAGCAATTCCTTCCCAATATCCCTCTCCCTGCCCTCCATCCCTGTCCTGTCCCTCCATCCCTTGTCCCAGCCCCTCTCCAGCTCTCCTGGAGCCCCTTTAGGCTCTGGAAGGGGCTCTCAGATCTCTCTGGAGCCTTCCCTTCTCCAGGGGAACATTCCCAGCTCTCCCAGCCTGGCTCCAGAGCAGAGGGGGCTCCAACCCTTGGAGCATCTCTGGGGCATCCTCTGGGTTTGCTGCAGCAGCTCCAGGTCCTTGTGCTGTTGTTCCCCAGGGCTGGAGCACCCGGGGGACAGAGGGGCAGAATCCCCCCTGCTCTGCTGCCCCCACTGTGGGACCAGCCCAGGGCAGGGGGTTTGGGGTTCCAGCACACACAGCCAGGACATGTTGAGCTTCTCATCCACCAACACCCCCAAGCCCTTCTCCCTAGGGCTGTTCTGACAGCCTGTGTTAATGTAGGACCTCCCCAAACACTGCTGGCAGCCCATGGAGCAGCAATTAAGGACGTTTGCTCATAGTGGGACTGGGTGAACTCCCCATCCCTGGAATTCTGGGGCGGGGGGTGGCTCTGGCAGCACCACAGCAAACCCTGGGCATTTTTGGGTTGTGCCAAGCCAGGACAGCACCCTGCTGATGTTGGGGGGCAGATCTGTGCCCAAAAAGAGCTGTGAAGGCTTCGAGGACAGGAGGGGCTGGGGCTGGGACACTCTGCTGGAGCAAACGGAGTCTGAGCAGGGACAGGAGGGGGATTTTCCCACGGTGGGAACAAAAAAATAAACCCCTGGGACATTGTTATTTATTTTCAGTCGTGCTGATTCTTTTCCAGAAGCTGGGAAGCTCCTTCCCAAGGCAGGGCCCTGGAGGTTGTGGGTGGCAGGTCTTGAGCCCGCCCAGAAAATGGCTTTGAATGGGGAGGAGGAGATGGGAGGTAAAAGGCAAGTCGTGGCCCTGGTAAATCAATTGACCTGGTGGGGAATGTTTCCAGCAGGACACGAGTCCTGCCAAGAGCTTTTATCTGCTCATGGCACTGATGGAACCAAGAGCAGACTGTTTTTCATCAGCTGGTCCCCAAGTTGCTGCTGGGGATGGTGCTGGATCCCCAAACTGATACCGTTTTCCTGGTGTGGGGAGGAGTTTTCCTGCATTTAGGGGCTTTAATCCCAAGGGGTTTTATGGGATGTGGGGTTTGGAAAGCCTGCAAGTCTGGGCATTGCTTAGCCAAGCTGTGCAGTGATGCTCAGAGGAGAATGAGACCTTTATTTGGGGGAAATGAAGTGGGTTTGGGGCTGTGTTGGGGCTGCAGGTTGAGCCCCAAATCAGGAGGTTTAAAGCAGAATTCCAGGACTTCTCCTGTGGCTCAGGCACTGTCTCCCTGCCTGGCAGCCCCTCGCCTGGAAAACAGGCCCTGGCACATGGGGAGAGGCGGGGGGTGACTCAGAGCTCCAATCAATGGTAATTAATTCAATGATAACAAATGAGAGGGAGAGAGAGAGAAGCAAAAACACTGCGGGATTAATGCACCAGGCTTGGCTTTGGGACATCTGCCTTGGGGTTGGCTTGGGAAGTTTTGGGCAGGAGCAGCTTTCTGGGAGCAAAAGGCTGCAGTGGATGTGATGTTTTTACCCTGAAAATCACCCTGACTCCAAGTCTGGATTCTCTGGGAGAATCATTTCCCAAGTCTCAATCTCTGGCTCCATTCTGAGGCCTTTATAAACAATTTTTTTCCTGATTTACTGATGGAACAGGAGAATTTATCCCTCTGGAAAAAGCCATTTTGCTTCATGGTTACTCTGTTTTCTTCATCCTACAAAGTCTGGGTCCCTTGGAAGCTCCATCTCCTTCTCTGTCTCCCATTTCTTCCCAAACAGCCGATGGAACACAATGTCTAATGGTGTGTTTAATGTTTTTGTCTTTAATTGCAGACTCCTGCCAGGATTCCCTCGCTTCCAGTTACCCCCAGGGTGAGGTGGTCACCTTCTCCTGAGCCCCAGCTGGATCCAGGGAGTGTCCTGGAGAGGGATGCTCCTCCCAAGGGATGCTCTCCCCAAGGGATGTTCTCTCCAAGGGATGCTCTTCCCAAGGGATGCTCTTCCCAAGGGATGCTCTTCCCAAGGGATGCTTTCCCCAAGGGATGTTCTTCCCAAGGGATGCTCTTCCCAAGGGATGCTCTCCCCAAGGGATGCTCTTCCCAAGGGATCCTCTCCCTGAGGGATCCCTTTTCTGAAGTGGAGGGATGTATATCCCAAGGGATGCTTTCCCAAAGTGGAGGGATGCTGTCCCTGAGGCCAAAGGATGCATTCCTCAAGGAAGATGCTCTTCCCGAGACTGGGACAAGCTCCAGGGATGCTCTTCCCAAGGCTGGGACAAGCTCCAGGGATGCTCTCCCTGAGGCCCAGGGATGCTCTTCCCAAGGCTGGGACAAGCTCCAGGGATGCTCCCCCTGAGGCCCAGGGATGCTCTTCCCAAGGGAGGTGCTCTCCCCAAAGCCCAGGGAGGCTCTCCCCAAGGCTGGGACATGCATTCCCCCAGGGATGCTCTCCCCAAAGCCCAGGGAAGCTCTTCCCAAGGCTGGGACATGCATTCCCCCAGGGATGCTCCCCCGGAGGCCCAGGGATGCTCTTCCCAAGGCTGAGGGTTGCTTTTCCCAGTGGAGATGCTCTTCCCAAGGCCAAGGGAAGTTCTCCCAAGGAGGTTTCCTTCCCCAAAGCTCCAGCTCCGTTCTGGGGGGGGGGGGGGGGGGGGGGGTGTTGGCAGCCAGATCTGCCCCCAGAGGTGCCACGGGGCAGTGGGGCCAGGAGGGAGGTTTGGGGGTGTCCTCACTGCCCTTCCTGCTGCCAGCCATGCCATGGCCACACTCCCTGTGTCCCCAGAGCACCCCTGGGCTGCCCCCTGTCCCTGCCCATGCTTTGGGATGCACTTTGTCCCTCTGGGACATCTCCAGGACATCCCCACCTGCAGCTCCACCCGTGCTGTGACCCCTTCATCATCCCACGGCCACTGGGGACCCTTCTCTGGGGTGTCAAAGGCTCCATTCCAGGTGCCATGGGTGTGTCCCAGGGGTGCTGAGCTCGGGGTGTGGATCCCGAGGGGCTGGGGGGCACGAATGGGGCTGTTGGGGTGCAGGGATGGGGCGGGGGAGCAATGGGTGCCCAGGAGGGGGGAGCCCACCCAGCCTGGCAGGGGCAGGGGCTGCCCCCACCACTGTTCCATATCTGTGACCAAGGCAATACTCCTGTCTGTCTGTCTGTCCTCTCAGCATGCCTGTGCCACCAACTGTACTCGAGTTCCAATAAACACATCCATGAGCTGAGGCAGCTCCAACACCCTCCTGGCTCCGTTTCCTCCCTGCATCCCACAGAGCCCTGGGCCAACCCTGGCTGTCCCTGGCAGAGGGAAGGGGGATTTCAGCAGTGGGTCACCTCCAGGGAGGTGATTCTCCCCCTCTACTCTGCCCTCATGACGTCCCACATGGAATGAACTTCCAGCTCAAGAAGGGCGTGGAAGTGTTGGAGCAACTCCAGAGGAGGCCATGAAGTTGATAAGGGAATGGAGCACCTTCCCTATGGAGACAGGCTGGGAGAGCTGGGGCTGTTCACCCTGGAGAAGAGAAGGTTCTGTGGAGATCTCATGGGCCCTCCCAGGATCTGAAGGGGCTACAAGGAACTGGAGAGAAACAAATCATCAGGAACTGGAGCAGCAGGACAAGGGCAGTGGGTTCAAGCTGAAAAAGGGGAAATTTGAGTTAGACATTGGGAAGAAATTCTTCCCTGGAGGGGTGGGGAGGCCCTGGAACAGACTGCCCAGAGAAGCTGTGGCTGTCCCATCCCTGGGAGTGTCCAAGGCCAGGCTGGATGGGGCTTGGAGCAACCTGGGCTGGTGGGAGGTGTCCCTGCCCATGGCAGGGGGTGGAATGGGATGGGGATTTAAGGAACTTTCCAACCCAAACCATTCTGGGATTCTGTCATCCCATGCTGTGGCTGAGCTCGCTGCTCTCTCTCACATCTTGGAGCAGAGCCAAGTGGAAAGGCAGAATGGCTTCAACATCCACGTGGAGTCCCTCTGTAGAGGAAAGGCCCTGCAGAGCTGCCACATCCATCAGTTCTGCCTGTTCCCAGAATCAAAGATGAAATAATGAGCACTGTGGCCCTAGCAGAGCCATCCCCAGGTTTGGAGAGACCTTTGGATGGAGGTGAAGGGGCTCGTCCTCTCAGGGCAGCTACTTCAGGAGCCCACAGTTAATGCTCCACACCCTTTGGGGGCTGCCCTCAGAGACTCCCAGGGACCTGGCACAACTCCCAGTTCTCCCAGTCACTGCTGCCATGAGCTGGGGGGGCCTGGGCTGACCCCTCACCTGGAGAGTTGTGGTTGACAACACACCTGGAGGTCTTTTTTTTGGGAGAGGCTGAGATGGTTCAGAGCTGAAAAGCTGCTGCGAGACTGGAGAGAAAACATTCCCAAATGGGAGCCAAGTAGCAAATTCCAGGGAAAGTCCTCTCAGAAACGCTGCAGAGCCCTTGTGGGAGCCCCCCTGGATGTGCCAGGCCCTTCCCAACGTGGCTGTGGCCATGGATTGAGCATGGGATCCATGCTGGGTGCTTGGGGTGGCTGGAAGAGGCTCAGGCAGGTGGTGCTGAGCACCTGAACCCCCTGGGGCCTGCTGGGGACCACGAGCACTGGGAGCATCCCATCCCTGCAGAGCTCAGGACCTGCCAGGCTGCTTCAGGGCAACCTCCAGGGGCCGTGGTGGTCACACTGGGCGTGGTTGGGACACAGCTGGCTAGAGGTGTTCCCTGTAGTGTCCCCCAGCAGCGGGACAAGGTCCCTGCT